>JAAKEQ010000046.1:0-180602 GCA_014250555.1 Aspergillus oerlinghausenensis
GTAATAAAGAGTAGTTTAAGCTATAGTAAATCTCTTATTATTAGATTCTAGTATATACTTTAACTAATTATATTATAAATTAACTCTAGTTAAAAAGTATTAGATTAGTACTAAAGTCTAAGAGATACTTAAATATATTATATTTTAGATTTAAATAAACTTTAAATATCTTATAGCAGCCTCTACTATCCTTAAATCTTTTATATAGGATTAAGTAATTATATCTAATATTTTTAAGAACTTAATACTTATATCTAGAAGTATATAACCTTTTAATAATTCTAAAGACCTTCTTAAATATATATAAATCTTTATTATAAAGATTTCTTACTTAATAAATACTAATCTACTCTAGAAAAGTATAACTACTTTCTTAGTAAGATAAAAATCTCTTATTAAGAGATTTTAATTAACTTTTAAGATAGCTTAACTTACTAAATAAGGTCCTCTAGGAGCCTAAACTAACTATTAAAACTATATCTATATAATCCTAAAAAAAGACTTATAAAGAGGAACTAGCTTAGTATAACTAGCTATCTACTAATTATATATATTAGTTCTAGTATAGGAACTAGATAAGAGTTTTATAAATAGTTATTAACTTTATTAGTAAATATTTTTCTAGCCTTATAGTAAAGTTTAATTCTAAAGAGACTAGAGTATATTAATTATATCTCTTAATATAAGATTTCTACTAATATTCTTTAGGGGGAGGAAATTAAGGTGGTTAAAGAGAGTAACTAGGGATTTCTTATAATAGATTCTAATTTCTAATAAAATATTACTTTAAAATATACTCCTACTTTAGAGACTAAGAGAGTCTAGGATATTCTTATAGAAGAGGGTAAGATATTTAGGGCTCTTATTTATTATTACTTATTAAAATAATCTATACTTAATACCCTTAAATATAGTATAAATATAATTAGTTATATAGAAGCTAAGGTTATCTATTTAGTTATATATTATTAAATCTTATAATAAGAGAATCTACTAATTTAATATAAGATAACTATAAAGAAGTACTTACTATATTAAAAATACTTACTACCTCCCTTAAGGAGGTAGGATAGGAGCTAAAACTTAATTTCTTTAATAAAGACCTTAGCTAGTATACTTTATATCTTAAAGAAAAGATATTAAATTAGGTAAAGCTAAAGAGATAAAGGTTTCTTATAATAGTACTAATATAGTATAGTAATAGTAGTATATATATCTAGCTTATATCTCTTAAAAATATTAATATAAAGTTAGTAAAGGAAAACTCTATAAAAAGAAGAACTTTAAGATCTATAATAGGGAATAATATATAATTCTCTCTACTACTAATAATTATAATTCTCTTATTAAGGAATTTAATAGATTAACTAACCTCTTCTAGATAGCTCTTAAACTAAATAAAGAAAAAAAGATACTTTAACCCCTATAATAAGTCCTTTAGGATTAGGTTCTTAAAGAAGGTATTAACTTATTTAGATTTATATCTATATTATAGTATTTTATTTCTATTTACTAGTATTATCTTCTTTAAATTTTCCTTTCCTTTTATATATAGGGTTAGTAATATATATTTTTCTTTTTTATTTCTTTATTTTTTTTTTTTTTTCTAGCATGCAATCTCTTAATAAGAGATTTAGTATATATTTAGTAAGATTATTTTTAATTAATATATAAAATAAGTATAAAGTTCCCTACTTATCTATATTCTCTTATTAGATAATTTATAATTTAGTAGGATTATTATTCCTTAGTACCTAAAATTAGATATTTACTTAATCTAAAATACTTAGCTACTAGTAACTCTTTATTTATTCCTTCTTTTCTAATTTTTCTAGTCCCTCTGTGAAGCTAGGTATTTCTAATTATTATTAGAAAAATACTATTCTCTACTCTACTACTATCTTTAGATACTCTTTAAGAATTTAATATATAATTAGATATATAGTCTTTCTTTAAGGCCTAAGTTAGCTAATCTATAATTAGGCTAAGTTTATTAGTTTTATAATTTATTTATAACTATACTTTAGAGATAATACCTACTAAGATTATAGCCCTTACCTCTACTTAAACTATTATTTTATTAATACTTATATAAGTCTCTATAAGTAAAAAATAGTATTAAATACTTTTTTTTCTAGAGAATATTAAGCTATATCCTAACTTTTATATCTAGTAGAATAAAATATCTACTACTAAAGCCTATATAAAAAATAGGATTATAGTAAAATAGGGAGTTAAGGATCTATCTAAAGTATAGGATTATTTTAATAAGGTTATAATTATCTCTTCTAGTCTACTATTAATATATTACTAAGCTACTAGATATAATACTTAATTTACTTATTATAATTTTCTAAAAAAAAATAGGATAAGTACTCTTTATACTTATCTAAAGAAGCACTAGGGTTCTAATAATATATATAAACTAGATAAAAGTATATAATAATATCTTATTAAGAAGATTAGGCTCTTATTCTCTTATTATTAGATTCTATACTAATTATTAGCTATATATATTAGGATTATACCTATTCTAAAGAAAACTAGATTAACTAAATCCTTTAATTTATTATTACTTATTAACTCCCCTTTTATATTATTAACTATATCTAATTTAGATATATAATTTAAATAGTAAATCTAGATAAGGTTATACCTACCTATATAACTCTAATAAAATAACTCTAAGAACTAGCTATTATTAGTTATTCTATACTTATTTAAAAAGTTTTATTAAATAATAAAGTCTCCTTAGCTCTTAACTACTAGATAAGTCCTAACTATAAGTTATTTCTTATTATTACTATTTACTTTATTAATAAAAGCTTTATATTTTAAGAAATACTTCTTAGATTTTATCTAGTTAAGGGTAAGCATATAGGAGAGTATCTTACTAAAATAATTATAAATATTCTTTTTATTTATAGTCTATAATCTTATATACTTACTATTACTACTAATAATATAAGTAATAATAGGAAGATAATAAAAGTATTACTAGCTAAACTTAAGAAATTATTAACTAAATTTATAGAAGGGCTAGGACTACTAGCTTTTTAATAAATAATTTTTAATTTATAACTTATAAGTATACTCTAGTTAACTTCTTATTTAATAAGATAAAGAATTAAAAAGATCTAATATATATCCTACCTAGCTTATATTCTTTAGCTTATTATAAAAGCTTTCCTAACTTAATTAAATATTAAATTAAAAAATAATTAGATTATAAAGTAGTTAAAGGATAATTAGTAGCTTTATAGCTTATCTAGCTTAAAATAATCTCTTAAGAAGGTTTAATATCTATAAATCTCTTATTACTAGATTTCTAATAATCTTTTCTTAATAGATTTAGAAAATTATTAAATTTATAAATATAAGTCCTTAATACTATAAGAAGTTTATTTAAATCTAAACTAGTAAGGATTAATAATCTTAAACCTATCTTTTCCTATAAGACTATAAGATATAATAGAATTTAATATACTTAATACTATACTATATACTAAAACTAAAGAAAGAGATAAATATTTTTATAAACTCTTAGAATAAGATTATTAAGTATCTTTATCTCTTAGATATTAAGTAGAAGTATATTTAATATCTTATTAAACTTCTCTATTTATTCTATATCTTTATAATAAACCTTTTAACATTAGGACTAAGTATATATAATATATATATAATCTATAATATCTTATTTACTTATCTAAAAGATATAAGTAAAAGGCTAGAGAAGAAGAGGGTTTATTAGAAAAGATATCTTATTAAGATACTATAAGTAGTTTTTAATAAGCTAAAGAAGTACTATAATACTACTTATTAGAAAGAAGGATATATATATATTATTATAATAATTCTAAATCTATCTTAGAAGTTATCTATCTTTTAGAAAGGCTCTTAGATAGAGGGGTATATTAACTAATATAAAAGATATTTAATAATATTTAAGGAACTCTTTTATTACTATAGTCTTTTATATCCTAATAAAACTATCCCTTCTATCTAATAAAAGTAAAAGGATAGCCTATAATAGACTATCTTTAAGATCTAGAAATAATAATAAAAATAATTATTATAGTTAGGTTAAAGCTATCTAGAGTTAGAGACCTATCTCTAAGAAAATATAATCTTCTTAGCTTACTATTACTAAATCTAATATTAAGAGATTAGGTATAAAAGTTCTAGAGAACCTAGATATCCTAGACTAATAATAATAGAATACTAGATAATTTCTAATACTAAGTTATATAGTATTAGACTTTCTAGCTATCTCTTTTAGTAGAGTTAATATTAAATAGTTTTTTAATAATACTTAAGATATTTATTATTATTACTATACTTAACTATACATAGTAATTATTAAGTTAATTATAATCTAGATATATACTAATAGGTTTATAATTACCTAAGACTATACTAAGTTATATAATATCTTAAAGTCTAAGAAACTACTCTAGAAATAGAATCTACTTTACTATTATAAATAGTTAGTTAGTAAGGTAGATAATATAATAAGTAAAATATATATTAATAAAGATAAGGACTTAAATCTTTTTAATAATACTTTTACCTTCTTTAATAATATAGATATTAATCTTACTAGATTTATTATTATCCCTTAACTCTTTAAGCCTAATACCCCTTAATCCTCTAAGCCTAATATCCCTTAACCCTCTAAGCCTAATATCTCTTAACCCTCTAAGCCTAATACCTCTTAACCCTCTAAGCCTAATATCTCTTAACCCTCTAAGTCTAATATCCCTTAACCCTCTAAGCCTAATATCCCTTAACCCTCTAAGCCTAATATCCCTTAACCCTCTAAGCCTAATATCCCTTAACCCTCTAAGCCTAATATCCCTTAACCCTCTAAGCCTAATATCCCTTAACCCTCTAAGCCTAATATCCCTTAACCCTTAGAGCCTACTAAGCCTGCTAAGCCTGCTAAGCCTACTAGGCTAATAAAGCTAGTAAAGCTAGTAAAGCCTATAAAGACTATAAAGCCTATAAAGTCTATAGAGGCTATAAAGACTATATAGCTAGCTAGGTTTATAAGATCTACTAAGCTATATCCTTTAGCTTCTATATATTCCCTTTATAATACTATATATCTAGACTATTATAAGGTAGCTAGTCTCTAAAATTAAGTTTAGAATTATATAATTATATTATGTATTTAAATCTCTTAATATTAGATTCTTTATATATAAAAACTATATATCTAAATATTATAGTTATAAATAATTCTTAGTTTTATGCTATTAGACTTTTATCTTTAAAGTCTAATATATATCATAAAGTAGGTTAATTAGGTAGGTTAAATAAACTATAAAACCTATATACCTATTTAATTCTACTAATTATATAAACCTATATAGTTTATCTATACTATATAGGTTAGGTATAGACTACCCACACCTATATAGGTTGGATTAGGGCTAACCCTTATCCACCCATAGCATGGTTTGGGTGGGTTGGGTGTGGATTGGTGGGTTGGGTAAGCCAGTCTAGATAGTACACACCCATCTGCATTCGCTCCTCTCCTTCTAGTGGTCTCTCGCTTCCAGATTGTGCTGTTCATGAAGGAAGGAGGGAATGAATATGGATTGATGGATGGCTAAGCTAGAGAACCTTAAAGGCATCGTGAAATCTATCGTACCTGCAATCACTGCTGGGTTCATCCAGAGCCTCAAGGTTAGAGCCTGTCCGTGGCGAAAGGATGAAAACACTCTAGCTTCTGAAGCACGGCCCCGTCTTCCGGATAATAACTGCATAGCACCATCTCGCAGGAGAGGATTTGAATAGAAATGTCCCTGGGTTTGTCGGTTGCAGAAGGTCCTTAGTACAGCTTGGTGCAAATGGTCGTACGTGGTCAGTCATGTCTAATATTGGCTAATCTGCGTTTACTATTTGAGGCAACAAAGGAAGTATCAAGGGTTAGAATTTGCAGCCCTACAATTTTCATTAGTATAGCAGGATTAATGTTTGTTAAGTACGTGATTATCCCCCAGAATGCATCATATCGCTGTCCCTGAGTAATAAGAATGACTCATATCGGAGACCACCTTGGGGAGCAGTCCTCGAAGAGAGATTGGGAGGGCCAGAGTCCACGCCTGTATCAAGGCCCTCCAGTAACATGCATCAGCAACTAGTACCAGATCTTGTTCCTGAAACATATTCACATTATTACTTGCAATCTGGTGACGGAGATGTTGAAGTTGACGATACCATAGTTGGATCAGTTACTCCGTCTAGTAAGCTAGCCAAATAGATGGTTCTCTTTACCTTTCATATGTTCATTGCATCTGTAGTCTTCCGTTGGCGGCTCTCGTCATCCTTTACGATGCGGACCTGGTCATCATTACGCATAGACTATTCCAGAAAACAGCACGTCAGCGTGCAAGCCATGTCTCATGCATTCTGTTTACACAGCACTAGACAGCTGTGCCTGTCATGTGGTTGCTCCTATATCATGGAAGCTAGATCGGCACAAAAGGCTTCCCCTCAATCCTCTCCACCTTCTCCACAGCCCATCTGTACCCCTGCTCATTCTGAATCACCCCGGCATAAGCATCCAACCGCGGATACTCCCCCCGCGGGATGATAGAAAGATTCAGCGCCGCAATAACCGGAATACTCATCTGGATATCCGCGGCCGTCAACCGCGAACCACACAGAAACAGTCCTTCCTCCGGGGCCGACGCCAGCTGGTCCTCGAGGAAGCAAAAATGCGTGCGCAGTTCTTGGTCCAGAAACTCGGCGCTGACTTTGCCGGTGATGAAGCCGGTGATGGGTTTGATGAAGAAGGGGACGGGGGCGTCTTTGACAGCTATGTTCCTACATTAGCCAGGGACATGACGGGATGAGGAAAAAGGAAATACCATTCATGATGAGTTGCACCTGAATCGGAGACATGAGACTTCCCTCTGCGTAGTGCATAAAGTACCGATAGCGCATCCAGGCGTCTGTTTCGCCACCTACCTGGCCCTTGCGCCCGGGTTTATACCGCTGTGGAACGAGGTGGGTGTTGGGGGAGCTGAAATGGTCGAGGAAGTACTCAATGATGGCGGCCGACTCGACAAGAACCATGGGGGAGGTATCCGGCGGTTGGACCGAGACGATGGGTGATTTCCCCAGTGGATGGATCTGTTTTAGCTCTGGGGGAGCGATGCCGTTGGGACCGCGCTTGTAGGTCTTGATGTCGTAGGAGAGGTTCAGTTCTTCCATGAGCCACATTATGCGCTGGGCGCGGGATTTCTCCAGCCTGGTACAACATGCAATAAAGAGCTATTATAGCGGTGGAGGTACGGACAAAATTCTAGACTATACAGAGACTTTGAGAAAATGTTTTATGTCAGACAGCCTCTGTTTCAGTACACTACTACACCTAATTAACGTCAGCAGCAAAGACCACCCCGCAGGAGAAAATGAGATGATATTGTATGTACTATATCTTCAAGGCACGTAGTTGAGTATGATAGCAACCCAGAGAATCGACTGGTATAAGCTTGCTGAGATTGTCGGCAGGTGTTTTTGGACTCGCTTCCTTTACAGAGAGGTGTCTAAATGCAGTTGTGTTACCTGACGGGACTTGAAGATCCCAACTTGAGAATTCCAGTTTATATCTCATTTACTCCGACCCGTCACAGAGTAATTCTCGAAGAAAGGAATGGCTTCTATATGTTCCCTCGATAATAAACAGGGCACAACGCGGACCCAGTCCAACATCTGGCGGCACCGGCACCGGCACTGTCACCACAATTACAAAGGTAGTCATCGAGACTGAGAGACTATCCACCACATACCCCGCGAGTCTGGGCGTGGCAGCTGCCTGGAGGATGGGATACTGTAACTGATATATCTGCATGCAAGCATGTTCTTGTCTGAACCTTGGCGAGTAGGTCTGACCAGCCTCGCAATCGGTCTTAACGGCTTCTCGGTGATTGTCCACAGTTACTATGGTTTTTCCTCAGCGCTACCGTTGTTGGCTTCTCACAGAAAACCATTGTATAATGTCATAGGGGTCTGTTTTATCCATCTAATGCTCCTTCCTGTGATGTCCAGTAAGTCCAACATTGAGTATATCCATTGAGGGTTGCTTTTTCATTTGCCATATAAGGGATTGGAGAGTCCTGACGATAGACATAGGCATTCTGCAGCTGAAATGGCTGCAATATGGTCTGGAGAGTCCCTATGATAAACCATTGCTCACTTGTTATGTCCTTGGGCAGCTGGGATTTGGCGGCTGGTACTATGCATTAGGCACCAAAGCACCTCTCCTTTCAACTGTGGTGGCTCCGATTGCAACACTACTATGCGTCCTCTGAACCAAAAGACGACCCACCTTCCTAAAGACATAAAGACATATGATGTCGCATCATTGAAGGTTTTGTCAGATACAGCGTGTGTCAATCATGTGCCACGCCTGGACGATGGATGGAGTTCCCATCAAGATCATGGTTGTTTACCTGGGATTATATTGCACATTTGTACATGTCTGTGTTTGTGCTGTACACGGTTCTATCAGGATACAGCTCGATGCCTTGGTCCACGGTCGCCGATTTGGTTGCGTAAGAGTTGAGCTCAACGCTGTCGAACAAGCTATGTAACACTAGTGGAGACATTCTTAGCGCCGAGTACATGAAATTCTAGATTGATTGCTGCGAAAGGCCGTAACTGTTGATTCTGCCTAAAATGATTAACTAGCATTGGTTAGACCGAATCACCTTGACAGCTTCTTCTCCCATCTCTCCTAACCCCCCTTTCAACACATCAACGCATCGAGGTTCGACATGGACGAAACAACGCCTCTCCTTCCTGGACAAAATGTCCA
This sequence comes from Aspergillus oerlinghausenensis, assembly GCA_014250555.1. NCBI lineage: Eukaryota > Fungi > Ascomycota > Eurotiomycetes > Eurotiales > Aspergillaceae > Aspergillus > Aspergillus oerlinghausenensis. Next base: position 8,834 of record JAAKEQ010000046.1, read on the forward strand.
CAACGACGAGGATACTACCACAACGCGACGATCGCGCGCCTCAAGAGTCATCGCCATCCTCATCTGGTCGTCCATCATTACCTCTGCCGTGACCTTCTTGTACAGCCTCACCATCTACCTGGTGGTAAAACTCTCCCCTTACCATGACTTTTTCCCTTGGGGAATGGGAGAATCCATTGAAGCGTTGCTCCCTCTGGTATGACATTCCTTGGGACAATCCGATCGCATCTCTAACCCAGTCTAGAGCTTCCTATGCGCGGTCGTCAGCTTGTTCGGCATCTTCAAACTGACCGTCCCCAATACCGGCGCATGGCTCCTCGTCAATTTCATCTTCGATCCGTTGATCGTATTCCTCCTTTTGGCCAATATTAGTCTTTCTGGCTCTGAGGTTGCATACTGGGGAGAATGCATTGAGTATCCTCGGAAGTTTCCCGCTCCAGGGTTCGAGGCGAGATGTAGCAGGTTTGCGGACGCGATCAGGGCGCTGATGCTCGTGGGACTCGTTTTCGAGATGGCCCTCATGTAGGTTTCACTATTTCTTCTTGGTGCAAGCTGATTGTTGTCTAGGACGCTACATCTTGTCTTTTTCATCTACGATGTGGTGTTGGGGGTTAAGAGACTCGGGCAGTATAGCAGGGGATGGAGGTTTCCAACTGGTCAGGTTACTGTAGAGTTTACCGTTAAGATATTGAGGCAGAGAGATGAATAATTGTGTACTGTGGACTGGTGAGGTTGGTGGTGATGACCGGTCAATCATGATATAGGGCTTGCAGATGGCATATTTAGTCGTTCAAGATATAGATTGCAGGTCAGCAGACAATTCACCTTGGGTAAAGAATTTGCCAATAATGATAGGAGCACCATGGGATTTGTCGTCCCGAAACGAACAATATCTTCCAATCTGTTTGATTGTCTCGAGGATTTCCAGGAAGCAAGCTGACAGGATAGGCATTCGCCGTCTTCCCCATCTTCTTTGAGGTTGTTTCTGCTAAGTCTGGGGTATCCGACTGTGAATACCTCCCTCAGCGGACAGTTCTCCGGCTTCAGCAAGCTGGTTCTCTGTGCGACGATGATTCGCGGGCGGCATCGGGGGCTACCGTACCAGCTGGATCGGGCGATTGTGCTGCCGAATGAGCGGTTGGATGATAGTCTGGAGAGAGTTGATGATGTGAGGTCGCTGGGGAGGATGTAGAGGATTAAGCGGTTTGATACTAGCTAGGTACGTACACGGTATAGATGTAGATGTGCGTTACTAGGCAGCTTCATAGACATGAAGTGAATCGCTCGTTATCATAATATGCTACAGCTATCTATGTACAGATTAATGCGGCTTGACCCATGCGGGCTTCTCGCATGGATGCTCATCGCGCCATTTCTGGATTCGCTCAACGTTCCATCCTGAGAACCACCGCCGGTGATACTCGGGCAGCCGTTTTGTTCCGATTCTGAATGACTGCGTCGACACGTGGCACTCGTTCTTGCTGTACCGCCATTGGAAGCAGGTATCCTGACTCAAACACTGGTCGCGACAGGCCTCCATCGAGGGGTTGTCCAGTTCCACCGGCACATCGGCGAGATTATCCCAGTCGTCCTCCTGGACGCGCATCCTCCCGGTTGGAAAGGATAGCTCGGAGAGTTCCCGGAAAATCAGCGGTACCTAGTTGGCCAAGTTAGTGCTGCGTTTGCGTTTGATCTCGGACTCAGGGGGCACAGCATACCGTTACATCGTCGCGCGCCTGCTCGAAATCGAAAATGGCACTGCGCTCCCGCGGCATAACATGATGCATCGTGACGACGGGCTGGCACCATTGCTTCGACCCAAACTCCAGCGTCGCCGGTTTCTCCCCGTTCACTTGAGGCCAGAAATTCCGGATCCCCACGTCCAGCTCCTGCTTAATGGTGCGGCCCAGCACGAAATCACCACAGCACTCGTTCGGAATGACATCGTCGTACCGACCCGCCATCCTCTGCTCCTTCCCCACAAACGCCTCCATCAGCGCTCGCGAAATGACGTACCCGCTCCCGCCGTGGCCGAACCCCTGGTCCGCGATGAACGACGCCGAACCCATGTACAGCTTGTCCTTGGGCGAGAACTGCCGCAGCCACAGAACGAGATTCGTCCATACGACGTACGTGTCGCTCTCGATGAAAACGTACCAGTCCATGTGCGGCCGCTGCGCCCACGTCTTCTCCACCATGTGCAGGAACTTGTACTTGTCGAGCGTCCAGGCAGCCTTGCCGTCGTCTTTGAGCGTGGCGATGTCCAGCCCCCCACGCTGATACGCTTGTTGCTGCCGGTAGAGCTCAAAGTCGGCATGTGTGGCTTTCATGCTTGCGTTGAAGTCCGCCAGCGCATCAAAGATATGGTACGGGCCGATCTGCTCCTCGAGGTCGGAGAAGATCAAAAAGTCCCGCGCGCATCCGAGCGTCGTCAGCAGCTGCGTCGGTAACTTCTCGTAGATCTCCGTCGCGCCCGTTTTCACGATGAACAGGATGTTCCCTGGGTCTGGCACCGCGTGGCACCGCCGGTCGGTATGCTGGAAGTCGTCGCTTGAGCCGCCGGATGGCCCGGGATTAGTGCCGTGGCTGCTGGCCGTCGGTTTTCCGATCGTCTCATGCGGAGACGGCATCATCTCGTAGAAGAGCACCAGAGTGCAGAAGAAGAGGACGGCGGCCAGCGCCATTGGTGCGAAACGGCGAAGTTCCGGCTTTAGCTTCAATTCCAACGGCTTCATGTCGAACGCAACCGTATTCAATACCTTAGCTCGGTTTGAGCGTGTTGCAAATGTGTCGGGCACATGTGGGTGGATATATCAGCGGCCGGGGTAAGCTCGACAAAGACAGATGAAGAAGGAAGCAACCCCGCTGCGACAGAAGAGTGAGACGCGGCTTTGGCCTGTGAGACACTCCCAATATATCCTGCTCTAGCGCCCTAAACATAGAAATTAATACTCAATTAGTGACCGTGTGCACCGTCCAGGGTCCAGGGCTGGTCGGGGTTGATCAATGTCCGTCCGTAAGCCGTTGCTATGCCGAGCGTGGCTGAACGGAGACTGAGAGTGAGCACTAAGATCGGCTTCCACCATTACAGCGCGCTAGATTATTCCACCGTCCATTTATCATCATAATGGCAATTGAATGTGGAGATGGTGGACAGGAATATTGGTGGCTCAGTTATTTTCAGCTCCGGGAGCTAGGATCTGTGGGAGTGGAAAACCTATCATCGCTGGGGAAATGGTGTCTGCCCCACGCAGTCCAACTGACAGACTCTATTAATTGCGACATGGACAAGCTAGTTTCAGCCTTGTCGATGCTATTGGTTTGGATCAGCAGGGTCAATGTCTCCGATTCGCTTTGAGCAGAGAGTTGGACGATCCACAGTGAAACCGTGTCTCTTGGTGGAGTTTTCTAGCGTTGAACACATGCTAGAGTCTACAGAGCTTCCAATGCCACCATATCACTAGGCAAAGATGTCATCATCATCTATCTACAGTACCAAATGAATCAACTAGAGCACCAGCTGTCGATTTCCAACTGCCGTGTTCGCTGTCGGATCCGAGACATCCTCGTGTTTTCTCCACTGCTTCAGCCACACCCCCACAAACCGTACAATTTCCTGTTGAAGATTGACTATGGCCTTTGGTGCGGTCTTCCCTTGCTGCACATCTTCTTCGGACAGGCCATTCTGATCCCAGTGGTGCACCGCACCGCGAATCCCATCCCAGACATCCTCGGCCGGGACATCGACAAGGATAAACGGCTCCTCGTCCGTTGACTCTCTTGGTCGTGTACCGTCTGCATGCGGTGTCGCGTCACGCCAAGGATCGGCCAGTCCATCGATAATGGCCGCCCGGGGATATGAGAAGTTGAATCCGCCATGCTTGTTAATCCGGTCGGTGTCAGGGGGTGTGGTGATGTTGAAGTCCTCCTTGCAGAACTGAGACTCGCCGGCAAGCGTGATCAAACGAGAGATAAGAGGCAGTCTATCTTTTGGAACGCTTGATCCCGGCATGAAGTATCCCCATTCGGTGCAGACCTGATACCCCCAGCTAACCCCAGACGATTTTTCCAGTGATTGTGGGGACCTGTGACTGGAGGTACGGCGAACCTCATCAAGATGGGAGAAAATCGTAGCGTTCATGTAACCAGCGTAATTGAGCATCCCGGTCACCAAGCTGGAGTTGGTTGCATCATACTTTGTGGCGGAGATGACCTCCTCCGTCCACGCCTTTATGGTATTATTCTGCTGATAGATCAATGCCGGGCTCGTGAGATTCTTGCAATATCTCTGAAAAGTGCCATCGCCGACCGCAGGATCCCAGTTCCGGCCTTGAAAGGCTCCAAGGGTACTCGAGAGAGCCGCAGCGAAGAACTCATCATCGGAGGAAGTTGCACCAAAAACAGCCTTGAGGTGCGATTTCATTGTCTCGTTCTTGGCATGCTCAATCAGTATGGTATCCACAATATCCATGAACGTTCCAATACTCCATATGCAGTCGGACGGTGCAAATTGGCGAATAGGCTCATAATATTGCCAATAATCTACAATAGCCTCGGTGACTCCTGACGACGACACAACCCCGAAGAAGACCTCCGGGTAGACCTTGCGAAGAAAAGCCACAAATGCTCCGGCATAGGAGCCTCCGTATCCAATCCACGGCACGGCGTCAGCTGTCAGATTCAGGTGCTCCAGTCCGGGGAAAACAACGTTGGAAGCAAAGTAAGCGTAATCCGCCATTGCTTGCTCCGTTGACAAGAACCGAATGTTCTTTGTGGTGAGATCGGCGAAGGGGTAGCTCTCTCCATAATAGCGGTGTTCCAGGATAACTCCAAGACCATTATAGGCCTTGGCTAACTGGGTCACGATTCCGTGAGACAGGAACGGGAAACGATCTCTACCATCCGTCTCTCCGGCTGCAATGAGAAATACTGGTCCCCCTTCCTTGTAGTGACTGGCATCGAACCAGTAGCGGAGGTTGAAATGGTCGCGAGTATGAGGTTCATATCGAGATTCGTTGTGAAAATGGTCAATAGGCACTGAGAAATTGTGGTCTATATATTCCTTCAAAGACGTCAGGTGTAGTGAAGCACTCGTTTCATCTTCCAGTAGTCGCAATTGATGGAGAAGTGGGAATCGCAGTTCCAATGGAGAGATGTCGAACCCTTGGGCGGCGGAGGCCAGGAATGTCCCAATAAGGAACAAAACAGCTCGCAGCTGCATTTTTGTGATATACAATTTGTACTCCGAGCAGAGATAACATCGATGATAGGAGAGGTTTATAAAGCAAGAGAGAGTACTCCGTACTCCGTAGCTTTCAAGGTCCTTAGGAGCTCCGCCGGATGATCATCCATCACGACGATCCCCCTCCCGTCTCCACACCTACGACAAGCGCTGTTGGCATGTTCACACATCACATGCCATTGAGAATTGGGACAAGTGTGCTTTCTGCGTCTGCGCAAGTCGTTATAGTCACTCCTATCTCTGATGCCCTCAAGGAACTGGTCCAGAGGAGAGTCAGTGTAAATGAGCGTTTGTTGACTGCTTTGTACCTCGGCTCAATGTCACCTTACTATTCCTACTATGGACTAGCTTCAAGTTATCCTCGACACGTTTCCCTTTGTTTTAGGATCACGTTTACGATTGAGACCACTCCCCTCATATTTTAAGCATCTCAGCAGCATATCCATATGCTTCTTCTTTAGCTTTCCGCTCCTTGCTCCCCCGTTTCGCCTCCTTGTCCCACCCATGCATACACCCCCTCCGTCCGATGGCATACCACGTTATGACCATCCACCATGCCGACCTTCTCGGCAAGCTCCTCTCCTTCGATCGTGAACGGATCCTCTTCGGTCGTGATAGTCAGCATATTCCTGGGAAACTGCGCTGGATCCGCATATGATGGCGAAACCCGCGGATCTCTCGTGTCGACCTCGCGGGGATTGCGATAACACAAGTGACAGAATTCCGAGAAGAAAGGGAGGATCCTTCGAATCGAAAACTTTGACTTAACCACCTGCTTCTTTGCTGTGGTCGGTTGTGACAGATCCGTGGAGGGGTAGAATGCGATAAGGGCGTGGAATGGTGATTCTTCATTTTCTTTGGCAGGGCGGTAGAGCGGAGAAGATGAGGCGACCGCCAGGACCAGATTACCCCCTGCTCTGAACGCGGATAGGAGACGCGCCTGATCAAATCTTGCTGGCCGGGACTGTACCCACTTCAGCATGTCCTCGATATCGTCGAACGCAGCGGGGAACGGATGTTCGGGTGCCAGGCGGTACTTCACGTCGAGCACGGTGTAGCCTGTTTGCGTGAATGGACGGCAGAACTCATCGTCGATACCAAATGCGCGGGACCGGCGGGGGTCTCGTGGGTCTTGAGCTTTTGTAGGTGTGGAGCCTGACGGTGTGATCGACGTCTCAGGACAGTATATGTAGGACTTCGTCAGGGTGCGGATCTACTTTTGAAGTGTAGGCGGACAAGAATCCGGAGGAGTACTATGACACTCTTTTTCCCGATAGTAAACTACGCCCATGTTGCGTATAGTTCGTAAGGATATCCCGTTTGACCTTGACTGTCTAGGACGCGAGCTCCATCTCTGGGACACATGCTCATGATATAATGACATCGTCTGGATGAGCCATTGAACCATCCATATACCATCCGTGGGAATCATGATCCTTCTCTGCATGGCATATTGAGCTGGATAAGATGCTCTAGATACTGCTCAAGGCTTAGGTTGTGACCCTTGCGATATAGCTCCGTTATCATAAAGCGGCCACAGATATGTTTGCGCACTGGAAAAACAGTCAGTTTATCATAATTCGATTCGGATCTGGTTCACACCTTTCCTAATTCTATTTCTTCCTCTACTGTACTCCCTAGGATTGCTATGAGAACTCTTCCACTCTGCAATGAAATTTTTATAATTAATGGCAGATCAGTTTCAGTGCGCAGCTGATTGGAGAAAAATACGAGCTAAAGAAGAAGGCAGATAGCGGACACCCAAAAAGGTTAAAGCAGATAAGATTCTTCATGAAGTTTTTACGAGATGTTTTGAGTCCATCTCTAATATCTGGATGGAATAGCCATCCTGCAGACCGGTATGTATTCTCAAGATGAGATGAGAGTGTCTAGCCTAGAGAAGGGCCTTAGTCCTGCCACAGAAGTGACGCACGATGCGGCTGCAACGGCGAACGAGACCAGCAAAGAAGAGTCCACTGCGCCAATGGACCACGGACTTCATGCTTGGACGGTGGTCGCAGGAGCCTGGTGCTGTCTCTTTTGTGGATTTGGGTGGGTGAACGGTGAGCTTGTCCGTCACCGACAGAGAACAATTCTGACCGAAATAGCAATCGGTGTCTTCCAAGATTACTACCAACATAATCAATTGCGCGAGTACTCGGCATCAGGCATTTCCTGGATATTATCTCTCGAGCCATTTGTTCTCTTCGCCGCAGGCATCGTCCTCGGCCGAGTTTTCGACAACTACGGCCCCAAATGGATGCTCCTCATCGGCACATTCCTGCACGTCTTCGGCCTCATGATGATCTCCGTCTCGAGCGAGTACTACCAGTTCCTCCTTGCGCAGGGGATCTGCAGTCCCCTAGGCGCTAGCTTCGTCTTCTATCCGGCTTCCGCCTGCACAGCAACCTGGTTCGATAAGCGCCGCGCGCTCGCATTCGGGATTATGTCGAGCGGGTCGTCGATAGGCGGCGTTGTCTTCCCCGCGATGTTATCGCGACTGCTGCCTCGTGTTGGATTCGGATGGTCGCTGCGCATCTCGGCGTTTGTGGTGCTGGCGTTGCTGGTTGTGGCGAACATGACTGTTCGCTCGCGCATCGCACCTGTGCCGAGGAGGGTGCAGTTCAGCGATTATATCGGGCCGTTCTCGGAGCTGCCGTTTGTGTTGTTGATGCTGGCGGCTTGCTGTGGCTTCTGGGCGATGTTTGTGCCGATCAATTATGTGATACTTGAGGCGCAGGAGGATGGGGTTCGTCGCAGTCTGGCGGAGTATCTATTGACCATTCTAAATGCTGCAAGGTTAGTGTCCAGTCTCCAGCTGCGCGGATTGTGATGTATGCTGATGAAATAGTCTTCCTGGTCGAATCCTTCCCGGTTACTTTGGAGATAAACTCGGCCGGTTCAACGTGATGATCGCCATGTGTACCCTTTCTGCGCTGACGATTCTCGTCCTCTGGATCCCTGGAACGCTGCTGGCCCCTGGCTCTGCGGCCGTTTATGTGATCTTCAGCTTGCTGTATGGGTTCGCGTCCGGAGCGTTTGTCGGCATGGTTCCGGCGCTGCTCAGTCAGATCACGGCGGATATGAGCAAAACGGGTGTGCGACAGGGAGTATTGTATACCTGCATGAGCATCGCAACGCTAACCGGAAGCCCAATTGCAGGGGCAATTCTGAATCGACAGCAAGGGACTTACTGGGGGTTACAAGTCTTTGCTGGGGCAATGATGGTGGTGAGTGTGGTGTTCTTTGTTGCTGCGAGAGTGGTTTTACAAGGGACATCGCTGAGAAAGAGGGTGTGATTAATTGATATTCACACCGGTATAGACCTCAGGCATTCACGCACAGGATCAATCGGGATAATAGTATCCATAATTCACTACAAACCTTACTTTCTTGACACCGTCCAGGCGTGGCTCTGACAGAAACCTATTTGAGCTTCTCCAGTGCACAAGTATTCCTTGATCAAGAAAAAAAAGTAGGACAACTAAAGTACGTGGAGGCTCCCAGACGGATTTGGTAGAAGTAACCTGATAAGCATGATGGACAGAGCCGATAGTGAAGTTGAAAGACGCTTGATTACCTGATCTGGGCTGCTGTGTGCAAGTGCATGAAGAGAGGAGACCTGAACAGGCTGCTTGAGTCGAGGATTCGGCGCCAGCTGTACACTTTATGATGGAGTGGACTGCACGGAAATCAGTACTACGCGTTATGAGGAAGAATAAGACAATAGAACTTGGAGATGTAGATATCAGTAGCAGAATGATCAATGTATGTTTGCCCTATGCACTGCTCGGGTTCACTTCGTTGTACAAGACTGAAAGCTACCACTGATCTAGTAGCACTCAAATGTCCCACCCAGTATTCCACCAATCCTTCAGTGAAGTCCAAATCCGAAACAACTAGCATAGCTAATACACCAGCTCCCATTCCGCACCACAGCCTGGGATATAGGCAATGCGGTCGTCAGGCTGTGGAGCAAAACTGGTAGTAAGCTCCCTGATGCTGAAATGAGGCTGCAAACAGGATATGGTCAATATGAAGAATCCCTTGGCGTTCCTGATGAACGACACCGGGCCGGAGGCATGATGAAGAGACATAAGATCGTCGCCGAGAATGCGTTGATCTGCCGGAGACGGCGCGTAATTCGGGCAGAGTCTTTTAATGGCTTGGAACCGGGCGCGAGATGTGGTGCTGGCGTAGACCTGAAGTGATTCCGTCTCTGACTTGCGTTGGACGTCCCAATAGAGAGATTTGTACTTCTTGGAGCGGATGTAGTACCTATAGGAATAACAAGTCAGCTAACTTGCAAGAGTGAGAGAAGGATGGGTGCTACCAGTTATATTGAAAGCAATCGACAAAAGGCCCGTTATTGATCGTGTGCCACGAATCATTGTAGCCATACAGAGGCTTGAAGAGGATCAGTCCGTCGAATCTCTGAGTGAGGTAATAGTCGGTGGTCGAATGTTCGATGCGGAAGTTTTGGTACCGGTACCATTCAGCGTTGACTCGCGCGATGTTTCCGAACTGTGAGGTCTCCATGGCACGGAACCAGGCGTCTAAGGTGTCCTTGTCTTTGGCCGTGATGAGCCAGACAGCGAAGCCCTGCTTTGGTTAGTGAGAGCGACTGCTTTTCTGGCCTAAAGAGCTTACCCCGGAGGTGGCGTAGGCGTAGAAGACCATCTTGCTCCACGGAAGCTCTGCCTTCAGGTAGCAACTGACATGAAGACGTCGACTGCTCAACTGATGAAAAGAAAGGTTGAGCAGAGAGTGTCGAGACTTTATAGTCCTGGAATCAGTGGCATATGTGAATGCGACGGAAGCTGAAGGCGTATGTGGAAGCTGAAATCTCTAAGAGAACATCTGAATCAAGCAGAATTTTCATCATCATTCACCATGAAAGACGACATAATACCCCTGGATAGCTTCAGAGAGGCTCGGCGTTGCATATGATGGTGTGCAGTGTTGTCCACCTTTTCACGGTTTGCTCTAGGTGATGTAATAGAGGATGATTCTGACTGCATGCCTTCAGCAGCTATTGCAGAGTAAGTGCGTTATTGTCTGGAACAACTCATTCCTTCGTGGATGGTGACTTCAATTCCGTGTCATTTTCTTCTGTTGGAATAGAGGCATGATTGCCTCTTCACCAGGTGCGTGCCAATCCGTGATGCAGCATTTGTGGAGCGTCTGAAGGGTGGCTAATCCTTCAGGAATCCGAGGATAGCCACGATTTTTGGCATATGTGGAATCAGTGAAATTCAGCATCTCTGCGACTTGGATCGATTGACCTCGAGGACGTTGTCCAAACAGCACGCTGTGTTCTCAGTTGGCGAGACCTGCGCTGGAGACGACTTATTCACTCTTTTGTCAGCTAGATTCGCAGCCGCTCTGTTCATCTCCAGACCCAAACAGACATGGTTGACGGTCATTCAAGGGGAGCCAGGCAGCACTATGCCTGGTAAACATGCAGTCTCAGAGGAGCTTGTTTCAGCATTCGAAATATGTCACTGCGGACTAGAGGAAGAGTAGGTGGATGTCAACTCTGCTACTCGCACGCGGTGCCATGCAGACGTCTTTCCACGATACGAGAATAATCATTTCCCGACAAGTCCCTCGTCAACGCCCTGACTGGCAACTCGGACAGTCTCTGCTCTGTCCTGGCCGCTCATGGCTTCCAGGTTTAGTATCCGCTCTCGCTGTCGTACACCCATGACTTGACCAACTACTGGTCAGCGGCATGCTGGGATCTCCATCCAGAATGCATGGTTGTGCCAAACGATGCCCAGGAGATGTCGGATGTAATCACCGCGCTGGGGTAGACGCAGGACCAATTCGCGGTGAAATCGGGCGGTCACTCGCCTAATCTTGATTTCTCAAGTACGCATGGCGGCCTGCTAATCGTCACGAAGGCTCTCGATCAGGTTGTGTATGATCCGTCCACCCAGACGGCTGTTATCGGGCCGGGGCAGAAATGGGAGGATGTGCAGGGGAAGCTGGAGGGAACAGGGCGGGCGGTTCTCGGCGGGAGGCTGGGAGGTGTAGGTGTTGGAGGGTTGCTTCTCGGAGGTGAGATTCGATTCTGCTCTCATATGAATGTGGTTTCCTGAGCAGATGAAAAGGTGGTCTCAGCTACCTCAGCCCGCAGTATGGCTGGGCAGCGAACAATATCCTCAACTACGAGGTTGTGCTGGCGAATGGCACCATCTTCAATGCAAATGCAAACGAGAACTCGGATCTCTTCGCTGCCTTGAAAGGTGGAGGCAGCTCTTTTGGCGTTGTCACTTCGTATACCGTCCAGACACGCCCGATGGACCACCCCGTTTGGGGAGGAAATTACATCTTTTCTGAGGTTGACACGGCGAAGATGCTTGCTGCTCTGCAGAACTTTGTCGAGTACTACCCGGATGAGAAGGCTTCAATTATTTTGACCAGAGAGCACGCAACAGCGCTCGATATCTGGTCATGTTCCTCTTCTATAATGGGGAGAAGCCCCCGGCAGGTATCTTTGATTTCTGGCTTGACGTAAACAACGAGGTACTGCTGGAGACCGGTATGGTGGGAAGCATCGCCTTCCAGCCCTTCCCACGGAGCATCGCACAGAAAGCCTTGGAGCTCGGAGGAGTCAGTCACTTCCTAGGTACACCTTTCAACTAACGGCTGCTAACCGGGATTTAGGATCTGCTTGACTTTCCCCCAGACCAGGACTATATTCTCATTCAGATCACCCTGCAGTGGATACTGGGGCTGTCCGACGCTCGGATGCACGATGCCACGCAGAAGCTCTTCAAAGGATTTGGTCGCTTGATTAAGGAGCACACTGCTAATGGAACTCTGCCAGACGTCTATCGTCCGTTGTATATGAATGATATTGACGCTGGCCAAGAATACTGGAGTCGACTGAGGACGCGGGATCGGGCCCTGCAGACAAGACTCAAGTATGATCCCGCGGCATTCTTCCAAACGCGGACCAGTGGGTTTCGCTTGTCCTAATAGATGGACTGCCTTAGTTGCGATTCTGTACTGTTATCAATAAGGATTAATTTAGTATTCTTGCATCATCAGTCCAACAACTGCTTCACGTATCCCCGATATTTTTGTTCAGGTCAGAAAACTGAAATAATAAAAGTAGAGAGAAGGGATAAACATTACCTTGAGCAGCCTTTCCCTTTTGGGAATACGGCTAGAGTCACGCGTTGAGTCTCAGCCTCGTTCAATGTCGCAGTCTCAATCCGCGCCTCCTCGAGCTTTTTCTGAAGCTCGTTTGACTATTCGACATCTGCCTATGATGTGCGCAAATCTGACCATTCATGTATAATCTTACTGGGCCATGGAGAACAGACGGCCCTCGGATGGTTTGTCCAACGACCTGTGGAGCGAGATACGGGTTTTGCTCAAAGAGCAAAATGAACGACTACGTATCCAAAATAACCTGCTCAAGAAGCTTCTTGATGGGGGTAAAGGCACTGGGACCGGTACGAATGATAATAATCTCCCGGATGACGATAAAAGGAACCAGTCCATGACCCGGCTCGATGGAAGAAACAAGTCACACACCTCCTTGAAATCCTGCCTGAAACGTGACAACTGTGACTTTGAGTTTCAGAATCAAGGACATACTGTTCTTTACGCTGCAGATGAAACCCTCAAGTATCCTCGAGTCTATTATTTTGTCGATGAGTGGCATCCACCCCGCCTCCACAGACTGTCGACAGGCTTGAGAGCTGACACCTCATGGAAATACTGTGAGTCCAGAGATTCAATCATCTTCGTGTTGAGAGCATGGATCTGACGTACGCTAGGGAAGCCTGTTGCCCCCGGAGGAATATCCCATCCAGAACAGTATCAATCCTATCCTGGTGCAGGATATCCTGACTACATTCCTGAATGGGAGATTAAGCGTACCAGCGATGGATGGTACCATATTGATGGTCCGAAATTGGAAGACGAAGTTCATGTTCCTCCCGACAGCCTTTACAGTGGAAAAGCACGGTTGGTTCCTTATTCACTCAATTGTAGCACGTCCCTTCCATCCAAATGGGCATGTGAACCAGGTGCAACTTTTCATGGTGGTTCTGGGAAGGACATGGTCGGCATCATACAAGTGCTATTGACAACCCTGGGAAACCTCTACGCTGTCCCTTGCGACGGCAGGGTGCAATTCGCATTTGATCGATGCCACCTGAGGAGTCTCAGCCCCTCTGGTCTGAGTTCGCGCTTGGAGCAGCTCCAGTTGTTCTTCAAGACATTAGAGGCAAGCAACGGTCGTGTTCAGATTGTCGATCTGGACGACTGGATGCACGCAGCCGTATACGAGCGCGTCACTGCATACCCTGAAGAATGGAAAGTAATCCTGAGGAGTAAGGATCCAAGAATTTTAGCCGTCCCTGCCTTGGAGGCAGACCTCCGCAAAGTCAATATTCGGCCAACGCGGTTTTACTACAAGAGCGGAAACGGTAAGCCGACGGAAGTCAAGTGGAGGGAATCAGGCCATTGGAATCGCATTATCAGCTGCATTGGCTTGAACGCTGTAGCGCCATCGTTTGAGTATGGACTTGACGCGCTCTGTCATGCAATCTTTCGCAGTTGTACTGGTGAAAAGTTCCAATACGCGGACCTGGTGCCAGGAATTCTGCGGACACATATTTCCTGCGTTAAACGGAGGCGATCGCGCAACGATGCCGCTGATGCTCTAGAACCTTTCCACATTACTTGGTGCCGAATCGATGGCACAAAGCCCTTACGCAAGTCGACATGGAGATCTGGAGAGCTATATGGGTCAAAGGGCTCGACAGGTACGCTGTATTTGTCCGAGGTCGCGTTCACATTGGGCTTCATACCATCTCAACGGACCCTCTGGTCCAATACACAGAAAGGAAAGACAGAGAATATGGATCGCAGTCATTGGTGTCTTATACATCTCGCACCATATCACTTTCGCCGCTTAGATGAATCGATTCACCGTTGCAGGCAGGATGACCCACGGACTGCCCCATTCACCACAGCAATCACGCTGATAGAAGAGGCACTGCAGCACGCGGCCAACGATTGGGACCGCATTGCCAACCACTTTGACCATGTTCTCAACCAGAACGATAGTATTTTCGATCCTGAACTTCATGATCGCTTTCTGTTCGATGATGCTTCGTTTTCCCGGTCGCGGTACTATTTCTGGCTGATGGACAGTTTGGAGGGCTTCACATCCGCCATGTCGGATACTATTCATGAATGGGAGGTATACTGGTGGGCTAGAAAGGACGTATTCGAAGATTACGAAGCATTCTATCTGGACAAGTGGCGGAATACCAAGGTTGAATTGGGATCTCCGAAATCTCCTCAAGAACCCCCACGACTGGAAGATTCAGTCAAGAGGGTAGAAACGCATGTTGCACGGTTGCGAGAAATTTTAAGCCGGCTCGAAATTTTGCGCGATCGAACCATGACCTTACGCGACGGAGTAAGTACAGCTTGTTTGTGGTCCAGTATTCGCTGACCTGTAGTAGTTATTCAATGCGAGCACCGTCATCGAATCGCGGGCTGCTACCCAGCTTGGTGAAAACGTCAAACTACTCACATACGTGAGCATATTCTATCTCCCGCTAAGTTACTGCGCTGCTTTATGGAGCATCAACCGAGATTACAACTTAGTGGCATTCGCCATTGTCACGGCTCTTCTGGCTCTGGGCACGTATGCTCTGGTGCTGAACCTGAACGATATTGTGTTTCTGATCAGGAAGGCCTACCTAAAGCTGCGTACCCCTATATTGGAAGCAATGAAAAATGACTCGCATGAACAATGGGCCGATTTGGGCAGCGCTTTCAGTGGATTCATGCCGGAGAGACATGATGATCAGCCCTCCGAGTGGACGGTTCTGCTGTACGCGGTATTAATGGCTACAGAGAAGTTAAAATTCTGGAAAAGAGGCCACTCCAATCCGATTAATGATGGACTCGAAAGTAAATCCTGATCTGCCTATCTCTAACAAGACAACAGCATATCTGTCTAAAAGCCAACTGAGACCTGATATCCCCGGTCCGTCGTCCGAACATTGAAGTTCACTTTTCCAACGCAATCTCCATACTCATAAGGCTTGTGCACCTGACCCGATCCGGCCCCGGGAGTGCTCGTCGTAGGCGCTCCAAACGTCGTATTGGTATACGGGAGCGAGCTACAGAGATGGCTCGGCATGCCGTTCCACGGATAGTACTCAACGAATCCAACCTGGCTGCTTTTGATTCCTCCAGCACCACTCGGCAATGTGTACGACCCGACATGTGTCGACTTGCCGCTCGCGGTGTCGACAAGGGTTGCCGTCCAGGTGGTACCGGCTGTGTTCTTGACCACGAGGTCATAGAGTGGAGCATATGGTGCTGGGATTTCCACAGCGCAGCTGACACCTGCACCGCCGTCTGCGCCATCGTGGCAGTTGGGGTCGGTACTCGTGGTTCCGGGCACGAAGCTGGAGAAAACAGCGTGGACGATGCTTGAACCGGAGGCATCGGGACGGGGTTGGAGACCGGTATACCCGATATCAGAGAGACCGTTGAAGGCGAATTGCTGCGCGAAGTAGTAGCCAGTCTCATGAGGCGCATTAGCCATCGAAATGGGAAATATGATGTCCTTCAGGCCAGAGGAGGGAGTGTTGGAAAAGCTCCAGCTCAGACCAACGAGGGCCTGTGTAAAGGGGATAATAGCAAGGACGACGGCGGTCTTCATTGTCAGAGACTGGGTATATTGAAGAGGGATTACCGAGGAAGGATTGAATATTATGAGCTTCGGGCTCCTCCGTAGGTACCTGGGTCGAACAATTTATACCCGACTCTGGTCTCGCTTCCAGCGATTCCATTTGTGAGTTGTCACCACGAAGCAATAGTTCCCAATGTGCCGCTCGCCAAATCGATAGCCGATGTCGATCTTGGGAATCCGCATGTAAGGGACGCTCGTGATGGTCCAGTCTCAAGCAGCATTGTCTCTGGCGAAACAATGACGTTACATTCAAAAGTTCACAATCAGGCCTGTTCGTGTGCGGCTGCCTTTATTTTCGATGATGGTGACATTCGGGACCGCTTATCTCCTAACAAATTGTGCACTGATTCTGACGGCTGTTTTACTTTTGTTTCAGAAGAGAGGAGCAAGCGGGGCAACATGATCGAGAAATAAATTACGTACCTGGAAGAAGACGATGCTCTGGTTCGGCAGGCTGCAATCACTGGAAAGATCACTAGATGGCTATCTACTGCCATCTCGAAGGGACCGTCTTCTTCTCTTCGATTGACAAAAGCTATTTCTCTGGCGCTCACAATTTATTAATAGCTATGGTGGTTCTTGAAGAGATCTGCAGATCTCACCACCACCTATGGTCTTGAGTATCGCTGGAAGTTTGCCACTAACAAGGATGTAGATAGTTGACTGATCATACGAAACAGCGCATGACCAAGCCGATGCATGGCCACTTGGGTTAATCAATATCTTTGTGAAAAGACACAATTGGATTGTCTGCGCGCTTATTCTCAGTATATGCCATCATGAGACGAGAGGCCGTCGCTGAGGCGGCTACTGCGGCCCCATGATTGGCCCTGGTTAACATGAGGCAATGGTTAGGCTCAACCTGGGATATATGAATGCTCAAGCTGGCCTTATAGTCAAATCTACTTTAAGGAAGTAGTAATTATACACTGATAGCAGTCACCCTACGACAGAAGAGCCATACTTTGCTGGATTCCCTCAAAACAGCCCATTCAAGCCCCGAACCCATACATAGCTTGAAGTTTCTCTGCCGCTGCTGTTGTCAAGTCCTTTTGAAATGCGTCCTCGACATCGCAAAGAGTTCGAAATCGCCATTATTTGCAGCTTACCCTGTGAAGCCGAGGCGATCGAGGCATCGCTAGATGAGGTCTACGACCGATTCGGCAAGATCTACGATAAGGAACCCGAGGATCGTAATGTCTATATAAACGGACGAATTGGCAAGCACAATGTGGTCTTATGTCAAGTGCCAGAGTCGGGAAAATACAGCTCGGCGAGCGTAGCTTCGAGTTTGACATTCAGTTATACAGGTGTCCAGCTCGCCCTTGTCGTTGGGATATGCGGCGGTGTTCCCTCGCCGTCCTGCAGTGAGAAACAGATCTTCTTAGGAGACATTGTCATTGCGGATAGTGTGATTGATTCCGACGTTGGAGAGCTGTGTCCTTGGGGATTCCCGCGGGAAACGGGCGTTAAGGCTGTCCTTGAAAGGCCGAACAGAGCCATAAGAAATCTCTTAAATGCTCTATCGATTGACGGAAACCGCGCATTAATGGAGACGGATAGTGCTGGCTTCTTGGAAAAGCTACAGTCCAGAGGAGGTCCAAAGTGGCAGTATCCCGGAGCATCAAAAGATATCCTTTTTGCGTCTGCATATCGACACCAGCATCGCCGACGGTCTGTTTGCATTAACAGCGGATATGAGGATACGCTCTGCAAGGACGCACTGGAGGAAGAATGCTACATCCCTGGATGCGCTAAGCAACAAGTCCATCGCCGCAGGTCCAGCGAAGAGTCATTCAAGCCTGCACTCCATATTGGGATGATCGCATCGGGAGACACGGTAATGGAGTCCGGAGAACACCGTGACAGGATTGCGGAGACGGAGGGGGTAATCGCCTTTGAGACCATCGGGGCGGGAGTGTGGGATACTCTTCCCTGTGTGATAATCAACGGCGTATCCGACTATGCTGATGGCTGTAAGAATGAAGTATGGCAAAACTATGCAGCGGCAGTAGCTGCTTCAGGTGCTAAAGCGTTTCTGCAATACTGGGCACCCAGTGCGAAAGCTAGTGAGTGAGCTGAATATGAATAATTTTGCATATGCTGACTCGCTTAAAGAAGCTCGACAGGCCCAGAGTGTCCATTCAAGAGTACCAGTGCTTCAGACAGACTTTATAGGCCGAGAGGTTGAAGTGAATGAGATGAAAGAGGAGCTGGGAGATCCTAGACAGGGAAGAAAAGGGATAGTGCTCTGGGGGCTTTGTGGATACGGAAAAACGCAGTTGGCCATCCATTATATCTCTGTTAGAAGAACGCTTTATGACTCCATTTTGTGGATCGATTGTTCGTCTTGGGGCACTCTCCATGATTCCTTCTCTCAAATATGGACAAAGATACAAGGATGTGTGCACGACGAGCAATCACCAATTGAGAGGGTGTTGGAGTGGCTGGAACAAGAAACAAATCGGGCTTGGATCATGGTATTTGATGGGGTTGAGACCACGGATACCTTGACATCTATGGATATCGACATTAGGAAGTACTTCCCTTCGTGCAATCATGGGCATGTCCTGTTGACAGCCCTATCACCGTGCTTGCACGCTCGGCTGGGCTATCCAGGTATACAGGTACGAGGTGTGGATGAGGACGCAGGTGCTCAGATACTACTGCGCTGTGCAGGCGTTGAAGAACCAGACTCTCCAGGTAAGCCTACGACAAGTGATATGCGTTGCATTGTATTGACATGGCTATTTAGCTGTGGAAACGGCCAAGGCAATTTCCGGCAAAGTTGGCGGAGTGCCCCTTGCTTTGGAACAAGCAGGATCCTTCCTACGATGTGGATTATACTCCTTGCAAGAGTACAATAGGCGGTTTCAGGAACAGTTTGCAAAGCCGACTTTCAAGACCCCGTTGTATAATTGTATCGGAGCATACGAAAAGGGACACACTTTGTGGACGGTGTTCAAAAAGCTGTACGATGCTGCAGGCCAGCGAAGTCCCGATTCGATCAAGCTTCTCCGTCTGGCTGTGTTTCTTGGCCCCGGACTAATACCGTCCTCTCTGGTCATGTACCCACCAGGTGATCCTAACAAGTACTCAGTGCTATTCAACTTACTGTCTGCATTGGAATCGGCTGATACATCGTGGTTGAAGTTCATAAACTGGCTGAACAGCCTACGCTCACGAGAGACTGATTTCGCAAATGCGCTTCAAACTCTGGAGGATTCCGGTCTTGTAAACTTCAATCGCAAGCGATCAGACTCCATGATTGAGAGCTTTGAAATCGATGATATGGTACGGTCCTTCGTTCGCCTGAAACTGTCTTGCCATGGTCGGTGGGACAATGCAGCCGTTGCTTTTCTTCTCAATGGACAGTATTGTGCAGGTATAGACGCCAAATCGCAGCTGGAAATACCTCAGGAGCATCTGGGGCGCTTGTGCACTGTTCTTGACGATTTTATGTCATTGATACCGCTAGAGATGATTCAGCCTCCTGACGGCAAGTATTCCAGGCTCTGTGGCTCTGTTGCGCCGGTATATGCACGAGTGTGCCGCCTGAAAGGGGACTATGAGACATCCAAGAGTTTGTGGGTCCTAGCACTGCAGTTTATAATCCTATCTCAGAGAGCAGAATTGCCCACAAGTGGAGCAAAGCTGGAAGAGATTGACGCAGCTGCAGACACTCTCTTGGCAGTAGACGAAAGTTCCATTGGGGTAGCCTGGAAGCGAGCCTGCGAGAGTATCGCATTGTCTCCGGCAGCTCGTGCAAGAAAGGGGGATTTTGGAAGCGGAGCATTACGACATGACCTTGTGGTTGAGCCTATGCCCTCGACGGGACTTGGTCGAGAAAGCTCTGAAGGGTTTACAAGCTGAAATTAGAGAACTAGGTTGGGATGACGCTTGCAATAAACCGCAATGACCGTTTATGATAGATCTTATTCAATGATAGCCGTGGGATGGGATATCTCATAGTATATCGCATGTCCTCTAAATTATGTCCTATAGTGGTATAGGGAGACAGTCTTAAGATCATACCCAATCATTCCATTCCCCTACTGCGCCGAATTAGCCTTCTGCACATTTGAAAGCCTCTGTAAAACTTCTTCTTGCACATCCTGGACAATCGTCTCAGCGTCCTTCACTTCATGAATCAGCCCAATGGCAGCCCCAGCATACGTCGCCAGCCTACCCTCCGGTCCCCACCCAGCATCCCCCGCCTTGAGAGCCTCATCATGAAGCTCCTTCAGCTCCTCAAACGGCCGACCCGCCTGGTGCTCAATGAGCGACTTGTTGATAATCGTCCGAGGACTGTACTCCTCCGGCCAGCCCACCGTGCCCCGAAGCCGGTTATACAGCAACGTCCTTGTCGTCGAGACCGCCCCATTACTAGCCCGCACAATCTCCCGCTGATAGCCCGAACTAATCCTCACCTCCGTAGCAGCAAGGAACCGCGTCCCCATCACCACCCCCGTAGCCCCAAGGCAGAGTGCCGCCGCCGCGCCACGCCCGTCAGCTATTCCCCCAGCTGCAAACACAGGGATATGCGCTGGAAGACAGTCCATTATCTCGGGGAGGAGTGCCATAATTCCCAGACCGTCATTTGCCCGCCCATGGCCGCCTGCTTCTGCCCCCTGCACGACAATCACATCTGGTTCTTCACTCCCCCGAGCGAGCTCCCTTGCTTCGGCTAGCGTGCCGATCTGGATCCAGATGCGGGTGGATGGGGATGCATGCCGGATGCGCCGGGACCAGGTATCTAGGTCTTTTTGTCCGTTGCGGGGGGCGAAGAGCCAGGCGGCGCAGGGCTTGTATTTGGTAATAGTGGAGATGGCGACTTCGAGGTCGTCGCTCCACAGTTGGAAGCCGATGCCTACTGGGAGAATGGGTTGGTGTTGTAGTGTAGATGATTGAGATTGGGATGCAGAGAGCGATTCTATCAGGCTTGATGCTTTTTGGAGATCAGAGCTGATATCTTGAGTCTTGACGCCCGGCCCGATGAATCCTAGCCCGCCTGCGCGGGAGACAGCAACAGCCAGTGTGGGGCCGGACATGACCCGCATCGGGGCACTGACGAGAAATGGAGTTTTCATCCATGGATATGAACGCGAGATGGTTGTAATGAGTTGAGACATCTTGTTTGTTGGCTTGCGCAGGAGGAGATGGTTCTGATGATGTTGGCTTTACGTGAGTTACAATGAGTAAGATGTCTCAATGCCGAGGATAACTGTCAAGATCGGGTGGGGAGTTCAATCAGCAGATATGATTGGTCATTATTCCGGAATGATAGTGAAAGATGATACTGTCTCAGCGCACTTTGACCGACACAGTTGAAGCAACCGTTCTAGGAGGTGGTAGGGTTTCGTCCATGCGTACGGATTTTTATACCATCCGTCGCCAACTGGACTGCCAAATGCAGACAGATATCGAGGAAAAGGAAGAATCACCAGCTAAAAGAGAAAGACAAGAGTAGACAATCGGCGTGTTAATCTACAGTAAGAGAGTCCATTACTTACTTGATATATACCTTCTCAAACATCCTCCACCTCTCCTCCATCAACCCCCTCCACTTCTCATCCTTATCCAGATTCAAAAACCTCAACGCATTCCCCGCGAGAATCTCAGCCCGCTGCCTCCAAGACAAGAAACCCTCCAACCGTCCATCTTTTGCGATCATCCTCCCGGCCTCAGGCACCTCCCCAAGCGGAAACGGATAGTCACTCCCCATGATCATCTTATGCGCCCCAACCTTCTTAACCAGATACTCCAGCAGCTCAACATCATGCGTCAGACTATCAATCCAGATATTCTCGCGCACAGTCGCATGCTCCGTAGGCGTGACTCCCCCCGCATCCCCCGCCACCAGATCCGGCCGACAGTCATACCCATGCTGGATCCTTCCCAGTAACGCAGGGAACGAACCCCCCGCATGCGCAAAACACAGCCTCAGCCTCGGAAACTTCAGCAGAGTCCCAGAGCAGATCAGCAGATGTAATGCTAGCGCCGTCTCGCACGGCATCCCGATGAGCCAACTACTCCAGTACTTTGCCCAGCGGCGCGGGTTCTCCTTCGGCCAGGTGTAGCCGAGCGGATGCACGAAGACGGGCATGTTCAGCTCCTCGCATGCAGCCCAGAACGGATGCAGGGTTGGATCGTCGAGTGTCACCCCGTCGATTGTGGTTCCGATTTCGACGCCGTGGAGACCTAGTTCGTGCTTTGCGCGGTGCAGCTCTGCGACGGCGGCGGGGACGTCTTGTAAAGGCACGGTTGCGAGGCCGAGGAATCGGGTGGGGTGTTGGCGGCAGACGGAGGCGATGTGGTTGTTTAGGTGTCTAGCGAGGAGGGTCACCGGGGCGGAGGGCTGGTCGTAGAAGAAGAGGATGGGGATCGTGCTAAGGACTTGCACGTCTGTCCCTGCGGCGTCCATCTCGGCTAGTCTTGTTGTGGTGTCGTAGCAGTTTTTCTCGACGGTGCGGAAGAAGCGGTCGCCTATGTACATGTCTACTTCTTCTGGGTTGGTGGGGTTTGGACGGAGGGTGAGCCATGGTGATTCTGAGGCGGATGCGGTGGAGGAATCGGAGTCTGAGGACGATGGGGGAGGAGTGTTGGAATGATATAAAGAGAGGTCGGGGAGCGAAGGGGGCATAATATGGGTGTGCATGTCGATGCGGAGGAGGCGGTGGTTTGGCCAGCAGCTTCCCATTCTGATTTTGGCAGTCGATTATTATAATTATGATGGATATCTATTGATGACGATCCAGATGAGATTGGAGAAGAACAGACTATCTACCCCCAGGTATCCCGATCCGTATTATATGCGGGGCGTATACGGATCCCATCCGGATAGCATCCGATGCAATGATAAATACCAAGTAGATATCATCGGACATGCATGGCAATCAGCATTCAGATCAACATGACGGCCCTCAATCCTTTGTCCTGGGTCACCTGGCTGGCCGAGAATGAAGACAAATTACGACCCCCGGTCAACAACTGCTGTCTGTATCAGGGGAATGACTTTATCCTGATGGCAGTGGGAGGGCCTAACGAACGCAATGACTATCATGGTACGATCTTCTAAATATGAAAGCACCGTGACTGACAGCTCTAGTGAATGAAACCGAAGTAGGTTTGCAGTGGTATAAGCTGAACTAGACTAATGAGCAGGAATGGTTCTACCAAGTCAAAGGCGACATGCTTCTCCGGATTATAGAGAACGACACATTCCGCGACATCCCTATCAAAGAGGGAGAAATGTTCCTTCTTCCAGGTACGTAGTCCAAATTCCAGTCGATTATGCTGACGCAAGTAGGAAACACACCTCATAACCCCGTCAGATACGAAGACACCATCGGTCTAGTCATGGAGCGACAGCGGCCAGCAGAATCTCGCGATCGCCTGCGATGGTACTGTACCAAGGGAAATCATTCCTCGCCTACGATCATCCGCGAGGAGGTCTTTCACTGCTCAGACCTTGGGAAACAACTGAAGCCAATCATTGAGAGGTGGCAGCAGGATGAGGAGAGCCGAAGATGCGGGGAATGTGGTTGTATTGCAGATCCCAAGTGAAGCTCTTACAAATAGTTTCTTCGAAGCCAATGAACATGATGTTCTACACGGATATCACTCTCCGTATCCGCTCCCGGGCCCACTGAAATGCGGGGGTACGGATCTATAGATAAGATCCACTGGCATATTATATCGCTCGGGGAAACTCTGTACAAGAACCTACATGTCATTGAGACAGTGTAGACAATGATTCAACCATGGGACTATGCTTCAATCGAAGCCGCCGAGTCTCTCCTCCAACAGCCATCCTTTAAACCCTTCCAACTACAGAACCTCATCAATGGCGCCCAAACACCCTCCACCAGCAACGAATGGCTAGACTCCTTCAACCCGAAGACCGGGCAAATATTTGCTCGGATTCCAAATAGCTCAGCCCAGGACATCGAAGGCGCAGTGCAAGCCGCCGAGTCCGCCTTCGCAACATGGTCGCAGACACCCCCGTCAACGCGCGCCGCGCACCTGAATCGCATCGCGGCACTCATCGAAGAACGCCGCGAACTCTTCGCTGTATGGGAGAGCATCGACCAGGGGAAGACTCTTGCACGGGCAAGGATAGAGATTGACCGCGCTATCTCTAACTTCAGGTACATCCTTCGCGAAAACACTGGAGATAAAAGCTAATGGCACAGGTACTTCGCGACGTACATCCAGCAACAAAAGACCGCTGCGCGCTGGACAGACGATAATGTGCTGACGTACGAGCACCGCTCCCCGATTGGGGTCTTTGCGCTAATCTCGCCGTGGAATATGCCGCTGTACCTATTAACCTGGAAGATCGCGCCGTGTCTGGCGTTTGGGTGTACGGCTGTTGCGAAACCGAGCGAGGTCACTAGCATTTCTGCGTATTGTGAGTTCTCTGTCGGGAGTTTGGGGGTAATGCTAATTGGATAGTACTTGGAAAGGTAATCCAAGATGCGGGACTTCCTCCCGGTGTCCTGAATCTCGTTTATGGGGCGGGCAATCCCACCGGATCGGCTTTGGTCAGGCATCCCCGTGTCAGGGGTGTTTCGTTCACCGGTGGTACAGCGACTGGTATCCAGATCCGGAGGGATACCGTCGAGGATATAGGGAAGCATATCTCGCTTGAGCTAGGCGGGAAGAATCCTACGTTGGTCTTTGAGGACGCTGATCTTACAGCCGCTGTTGCGACGGCCGCAAGGGCTGCATTTGAGAACCAGGGAGAGGTACGAGTACTCCCCTTACCCAAATACCTCTGGCGAAACTGACAAATTAGATCTGCCTATGTGGTTCGAGGATCTACGTCCAAAACTCCATCTACGACGCCTTCCTCTCCCGCTTCGTCGCCTACGTCAAGCAGCACTACGTCCTCGGCCAGACCGTCGGCGCCGTCGTCTCCCTCGCCCATTACCGCAAGATCCGCTCGTATCTCTCCCTAGCCACCCAATACTCTGATAGCTTCAAGCTCGGCTCGGTGCCTCCGGAGACACCGGACGGAGGCTACTGGATCGAACCAACCATCCTCACTGTTCCGGACGACAGCCCGATCATGACGGACGAGATATTCGGCCCAGTGGTGACAGTCAGCTCATTCGAGAGCGAGGAAGAGGTAATCGCGCGCGCCAATGATAGCCACTACGGACTAGCGAGTATCCTCCTGACGCGCGACGGAGCTCGCATGCGACGGGTCGGCGAGCGGCTGGACGCAGGAATGGTGTGGGTGAATTGCTGGCTGGTACGCGAACTGGGCACGCCGTTTGGAGGAATGAAGGCGTCGGGTACAGGACGGGAAGGGGGGGATTACAGCCGGGATGTATTCACCAATGTGCGGACGTTGCATATTCCTTCCGTCTAGTCTGTCGAGTCTAGGTACATCGTTTAGACATGCTATAGCTCCACGACAGCTGTACATTTAATCTCCACCAATAACCTCGGATTCGGCAGCTCCTTAACCCCAATCGTCGTCCTAGCTGGTGCATTCGCCCGATCCGGCCAGACCTTGTTCCACTCCTCGTTCATCCCGGCGTATTTCTGCGGCAGGTCGATCAAGAAAACCGTCGCGTCGACGATGTTCTGCAGCCCGCCGCGGCCGTCCGTCGCGCCGTGGATGATGCTCTCGATGTTGCGCAGTACTGCAGCTGTCTGGGCGCGAATATCGAGTGTCCAGGTGCCGTCTGCGTGTTCGGTCACGCCGTCCCAGGTGCCGTCGCCGCGGCGGGAGGAGGTGCCGGAGACGTAGAGGGTGCGGTGCGCGGTTGTGGGTGCGAAGCGGGCGTGCGGGTAGTTTGCTAGGCCTTGGGCCTTTTCGGCGGGTAGAAAGTAGGGAGTTCCGTTGGACATTTTGAGGATATTTGAGATGCGATGGTTGGTGAGACGATCTTGATGAGGAGAGGCCGAGGTTACGGTTGCTTAATATGTAGACTCCGGAACCGGATCCGCCCCCGGATGTTATCCGGATAGAGCGGGGATTATGTTCGGCATTGAGACATGGTTAACAAACTCGAGGTAAATATATTGTTCAATCGATTTCCTTCTATGTATATTGACTTTGCACACTACCACGATGTATTTAATGGGCAGTGGCTCTGAGATATAACTATCTCGAGTTGCCTAGCGTCCATATCTGCGAATGTCATAAAGTTGGAGCCGGCAGTACGCCGATCCATTGGGTGACCTGGAAAGCGCAAAAGAATCTAAACTGTGCCCGTGGCTGCCTGGGACCAATGATTGTACGATAGCGGTAGTTTGATAACCGTTTCTGTACCAACAAGTCCGCCGTCAAGGCAGACTGTCTCTCGGGGGAACGGGGCACGTACCCCCTCACTCCACGCGCATCTCCGAAGACATGAAGTGGTGGGCGGTTGATCTGCATCAATCCGGGCACATAAACTTCCGCCTGGTCATCCTAACCATAACCCCTGATTACCAGACTGACAGAATGGGTCTTGCCGGCCGAGAGTGACCTACGGCGCCGACGTGGTCATGCAAATGGATGATGATCTGGCCCTCAAGAAGCCGGATCGAAGTGGACTACCAGCTCGTGTATGTTGATGTTGGTGTATTCCAATGCAGTACATCGTCAAGCGACCTTTGATCGGGAAAGACATCCTGCTAACGAGGGTTCCTGTGCAAGGTATCCTGAAAGCGATCCTGGCGATTTTTGGCGGCAGGGAGTAACGACCAACTTGTCATGGCGATATGATGCCAACAGTGCTGGACCACGGGTATGCTCAACGACCAGCCATTTCGATAGGTATAGACAGACTTCAAGGGAGAGATGCTGCAGTCGGAGATGACCTCACGTTGGCCGCGGTGGTCTCATCACTTGAAATCCCTTCTCCTTTGTCTTCTTCTGTTTGAACCGCTTGGTAGAACTGCGTTTCCAATTCAAGAATGTCGGGCGACTCGACTGCCCCTCGTCCGGGCTTTCATTTGAGCACACTTGTGACGGCCCCGACTTACCACGACGCGAACCATAATACAAATCCGACTCACGGAATGAATAGTCGATGCCCGACTTTCTCGGCAACTGTAACAACTCGTCAAAGGCGTCGCTTGAATGTTGCGACGAGCTGGAATCTGTCTGCGGTGACTCGGATGACTCGATAACCGAACTGATGGAATCAGGGTTTGTATTCTCGTACTCGTAAGAGGCCACTCTGGCATTGAGTGATCGCGGAGGTCTGTAAAACGTCGAAGTGTCCGGTGAATATGGCGCTGTTGCTTCTGGCAAATGTGGAGAGTTCGGCATATCCGGACAGTTTTCAAAACCCCTGTAGATCCTGCGCAAGGAACCTGGACGGTAGCGATCGGAGATGCTGTCGAAGGAGTTGACCTCTAAATCCTCTCCGTCTAAGTTCCGGCGTTTGTCACTTGGGCTTGAGAGCTCGGCGAAATTCAAATGCTGGACAACAAGTAAGCTCGCTGAAATAGTACCTTAAAGCAGATTCGAGACTAACCGGAACTTTACTTGAACCCACCCATCGATCGTCGGCAACCCTACGATCGGATCCTTTAATGGCGAACCGTCCTATCTGCCAGACCGAGATGAACAAAAAGCCGAACACGACTACCACACCATGCAGAACCAAGATGAAATAGCCGATCCATTGTCTTGTTATCTCGCGAGACGGGCACACAAAGGCAACACTCAAGATGAGCGTCAACAAGCGGACAGTAGTACACCAGGCACTTTTCGAAAGCATAAATTTCGTCCGTCGCTGAAGAATGAGGTGGGCGAGAATGATCAATTCGCATCCGCCGAGCAGGAGCAGCTGCACCCAGCCCCAGAGCTGCAGACCGCCGATGGCTAGACCCTGAATGAGGGGAAGGCAGTAAAGAAGATAATGGGCGATATATTCCATGGAGGTGTCAAACCGAGGGGAAGCCTCGGACGAGTTGTGGTCAGATCTCCTGGGTTTCTGTTTCGTCTGATAGCGAGCGACGAAGAGATTCGAGCCAACGAGGACGCCAATCATCAAGACCATCAGACAAATGCGATAACTGGGCAGTTCTGCGACGAGGACAAATGGATACGCCAGATACGCCAAGAGAGGGAAGCTGAAGAACAGAAGCGTGACGCCCACAATGCTATGGCATGCTTCTGGGATTTGCACAAGGACAGTATCAAGTGATACGCCATGCCGCGATCCGCACTTGAGCAGCCATCCCACCAGCAATATAACCACGATTGCAGATACGACAATGCACAGATTTATCAGAGCGTCGAACATGATATCCAACATGGAGGGAAATCCGAGATTCTGCGCCATGTACTCCAGTCCACAAGTACCGTTGGTCGCGTAAATTCCGTCTTCGATCCCGGGATACCTGAAGCCGTGGTCGATGGGTCCGCTCCAAAATAACAGCGATGACCACGCCAGTTGGCTGACGATAGGCTGGTAGAAACCGGGGTATTGCATCGTGAGGGAACCAGTCAGGAAGATGAACTGGAGGTACCGCACGTAGTCGGCCACATCGGCCACAATCTTTCTTACTGAATCCTGAGGTGTGGGTGTGGTTCTGTGCTCCGGCGCTGAGCGTCTTCGCTGCTGGGTATGTCTGCACCACGAAGCCATGCCCACCAGGAGGATGAGGGCGGCTGGAAGGTAGGTAAAGGCTGCCGAGGCAGCAGCCCCAATGTCAGGAGTGATTCGAGCAGCCGTACAACCGATATTAGTGCCATTACGTAGACTGAATTCAAATTCCCCGGCAAGAGTTTGAAGCGGACGACCATATGCAAGGGAGTAGGTCAACTCCCATTTGGAGACTTGTAGAGACTCCGGCCTGATGACAGTTCAGCAGAGATCGGAGAGATTCAGGGCCCTAAACTTACAGCCTCCAAAGAGCTGGAGGTGAATAGCACAGCTTTTGAATCCGATCTAGACGGCCAACTGGGTGGCCGAGCACGCGGAAGCGCAAGTCATGCTCCTCCGTCAATTGAACGTCGGTACAAGTAATCTGTGATGCATTGTAGAAACCCAGCAGGGTCAATGACAACGTGCTTGCACCTTGGGAGATATGAATCCAACCGTGTATACTGTCAATGTGAAGATTGACGGCCGACGAGCGATTCAAGACTGAGGTCTCGCATGGAGATCGCCGTACAAAAGCACCTTCACATGGTAATATAAACACAAAAAGGAAGATCAGAAGACAACGAAGAGAATATGACTCGGGCAGCATTCTACTATGGCGACAGCATCGGAGTAGATAGGAGAGAGGCTGATCATGCATGACCTGCGTCCATGAGATGAGCTCTAGTCTGTGGTCAACATTAAAGCAAAACGTTTTGCCCCTGAAGGCAGAAAGTACTCCGTCCTCCGTCCACCGGGTTTCTCCGCCATCCCAAATTATCGACCACTTGGATTCGACATTTCAAGACACTTATGGGGCAGTGCAGTAGCTAGCAAAAGCCTATCTTTCTCCGGATCTTCTTATTGGCTCGATTGTTTGATCTGCAAGATTCGAGAGATCAAACACACAAAAAGTTGCATAAACGGCATCTTATGCCTCAGCAGATGGTGTCACATGATCTCACACGTGAGAAAAGCCAGAGTCACCTGACTAGAAGCGTCAGGTGATTTATCAGACTGCCTAAGGCTCCCAGGCTGCAGTTACCTGCATGATCAATCTTGAGGGCATCAGAGGAGAACCTCAGCAGTGTACGGAGTAGGGTAAGAAGAACGTCGGCGCCAAAAGCTCACCAAGAAAGATCACATTACAACAGGGCTCCTCCAGGAAAACCAACACCAGCCACCAACCCTGCGCAGAATTGCAAAGCCTCGGTTCCTACTTGTCAATGTAAAGGGAGTTCAACTTCCCGTCAGAGCTGACGGAGAAATATGAGTAAAGCCTTAAAATCTCTGGCATTCCGGCTAGATTCGGTTGCAGCGGCAGAAGAAGAAAGTGGAGCCATTCTTCTTACTCAATTGTTGAAAGATCCGCAGTGATATTGGATGGCGATTACTGTTAGTCACAAAAATAAGCTCCACAGCCGCAGGATCTGTACCTTGGCAGAGCTTGAGTCGCTGCAATACAGATTAGGAAGTTGACCTACTCCGTCGACGATGACACTTTCCACGCCAGAAGAAGCAGCAGCCATGACACTCGGTCCATTGCTGCCGATTGTGCTCCGGCATCTGGGGACTTTGTATGTCTTCTGGAAGTTGTTTATCTCGTTGTTTTCTAATGCAATTACCAATCGATTTTCTCGGTCAACTGCTATCTCCGCGCTCTCCAGTCAACTCTATACCAACACGACCCACCTGGCTGACGTCTAGAAATTTTTTTCACCTGCCACTCATATCATCACATCCTCCTCTCTTTCCTCTCGTTAACTCGTCAACAGCTCGTCAAACAGCTCGTCCACTATCCGTTGCTGGGTAGAATCCATCCTCGTCACTGCCCATTCCGGAGCAAAAGAAGAAAGAAGACAATGATGTTGGAGGGTATCCCCCCACCACCGGAACCCATTGAGGCCAAACAGAATGATCAGGAGAAGGCACTTGATGACGGTGCCGACTTGAAACCAATCGACAATACCCCCTACATCGATCCTTTCGGCGACGAGCAAAATGCAGAAGTCAAGTACAAGACCCTCAAGTGGTGGTACGTATTGCAGTCCTGATCTGTCTATGACAAGGGTGTTGATAGCTGACGGAGGACTTGTGCAGGCAATGTGGAATGTGTAAGCTACTGAATGGGAAAACGGTCCAGTCGACGTGAATCTGACGCGTCTCCTGTTTAGTTATGATCGCTGAATCCGTTTCTCTCGGTGTACTCTCCCTGCCAGCAACTCTGGCGGCTCTCGGTCTGGTTCCGTAAGTGTGCGCTTGACGGCATCCGCGCTCGTCACTAATTGTCGCAGCGCGATTATCTTGATAGTCGGCCTCGGTATCCTCGCTCTGTACACGGGCTACACGATTGGACAATTCCGACAATGCTATCCTCATATCCACAACCTTGCTGATGCCGGAGAGATCCTGATGGGTCGATTCGGTCGCGAGCTATTCGGTCTGGGCCAGATTCTGTTCTCGATCTTCATCATGGGCAGTCATATTGTCACCTTTACCGTCATGATGAACACAATCACCGACCACGGCACCTGCTCGATCGTCTTTAGCATCGTTGGTATGCTCATCTGTATGGTACTCTCGTTGCCTCGGACGATCAAGAACTTGACATATATCTCCTTTGCTTGTAAGGGTGCCTTTGGTATTCCCCGGAACTGAGTGCTGACAAACTCTAGCTTTCCTGAGTATTTTCTCCGCGGTGATGATCACCATGATTGGCGTCGCCGTCCAGTTCAAGGGAGGATCTAACATCAGTATCACCGCCGAGACCAACCTCTATCACGCCTTCACTGGTGTGACCAACATTGTCTTTGCGTACTGTGCCCACGTTGCGTTCTTTGGTCTCATTGCGGAAATGGAGGACCCCAAGGAGTTCCCCAAGTCCCTGTGCATGCTGCAGTTCTTCGAGATTGCGCTCTACGTGACAGCCGCCATCGTCATCTATTACTACGTTGGAAACGACGTTGTGTCACCCGCACTGGGCTCAGCCGGTCCGTTGCTGAAGAAGGTTGCCTACGGTATTGCCATTCCTACGGTATGTACAAATCTCACCTCATCGTCTGCTGTGCGAAGGCTCACAGTCTGGTAGATTGTCGGAGCCGGTGTGGTCAACGGCCACGTTGGATTGAAATACATCTATGTCCGCATCTTCCGCAAGACTGGTCGCATGCACAAGCGCGATCTTGTTTCTGTTGGCTCATGGATTGCCATTGGGTTGAGTTGCTGGATAATCGCCTGGATCATCGCTGAGGGTATTCCCTCTTTCACCAATATTGTCAGCTTGATTGTATGTCATAAACCTCGCCTGTTGGGATCAAAAACTAATTGGACACAGAGCTCCCTCTTCGCCAGTTGGTTCAGTTACGGCCTCCCCGGTGTGTACTGGTTGCACATCAACTGGGGTAGATGGTTCTCCTCCCCTCGGAAGATCTGCTTGACTATTATCAATCTGTTGGTTGTCGGTATCGGTGCCACCATGGTAAGTTTCCGGACTCTGATCTAGATAATGGAGACTAATCAAAAGTAGTGTGGCCTGGGATTGTACGTCTCCGGCAAGGCTATCCATGACGACTCATCCAACACTAGCTTTACTTGCGCCAACACTGCGAACTAAGGCATATGCACGACACGGTATCTGGTTTTGGTAATGTTTGAAGCGTATGATGACTACACGAGAATTATATTAGATCATGGCGTCTGCGGATTCATTGGGAGGACGTTTAGACTTGGGCTTGTATATAGACTTTCTTTGAATATACATGATATGCATTGCGTCTTGGTATTTTCATCTTTGATCACAAATTTCTCCCCGTACCAAGTATTCTCATGCGGTTGGCGCCATAAATTGGGTAAGGAGTGACTGTCAGTCTGAGGGCCCAGCAAAAATCACTTAGGGCTTCAGAGACAATAAATCGACCAATCTCATAAAATCATGGTTAGAAATTAAGCAATAATAGATTAGCAAAAATATTGACCATAAAATCATAAAAAGATGATGAATGACAAGAGTGGGATTCGAACCCACGCCATCATACGATGATGAGGAAACTCTAAGAGTTTGGTATTAAGGTGGACCTTAACCTCACGCCTTGGACCAACTCGGCCATCTTGCCTTGCGATGACATACTGACTCATTTTTTGCTATGTGAGATAGACCTGTAATCGGTCAGTAGTTGGGAGATTCGCTTTGCGAATGTTTTTGATTCTGACATGGCTGGTCGATCTAAAACTAGCTATACTATGGCTACATTAAAGAGGCTAGTGTTACGACTGACGAATAAATCGTGCAGCTAAGCTATTTCAAAGGTTTTGTCGCGGAACTGAAGGTTGAGTCTGCAGGCCGCTCAAGTAGAAATATTGTGTTACCCTGGAGGATATGTCCAATTCCAGAGAAGGAGTCATATACCCTAGAGTATCTGCGTTTGCAAAGGTCCAGTTGCAGTATCCAATGATCAGTAAGGTCAAATTGAGCATGCCGCATGATTACTACACTTCACCACAGTACCCTCCCTTCATACCTCTACCGTCCGCCCATCAAATCAATTCATACACTCCATGATGTGCAGAATGTATCAATCAACATCTCACAATGTGGGAATGATATCCTCGGCTGATAGCAAGTATCCAAGTCCCGAGTTGTGCCATTTATGCTTGTCTCGGGGGGTTTCCCAAGGATAGTTCTCTTGGCGGAGTGTAACCGTGTAAAGCGTCCACATCCGAGGTACTCCTGCATTGGCGGTGACTGACTCGTGCGGGGTCCTTGTACTTGAGATAAATGTTCTGGCATGGTGCCTAGTTTGTAGCGAACTACCAGACCTCAATTTAACTCTTCAATTGCCAAGATGGCTCCAGACGTAGGAAGACACGCAGGAAATCAGGACTTTACCCGCTCGACGGCGGTCATCATCGGAGCTGGTATCTCCGGTCTGTACCATGTACGCTTTTTTACGTACTGCAAGTGCGGCTGTTGACATAAGACCAGGAATGTGCACGGCCATTGACCTCATCAAACGCAGCAAATGCCACAATTTTATCATCCTGGAGAAGAGCAGCGGGGTGGGAGGGACATGGAACGATAACCGCTACCCGGGATCATGCTGCGACGTCTGGAGTTCCCTGTACAGTTACTCGTTTGAGCAGAAGGCAGACTGGACCAGGGAATATCCAGGTCAAGAGGAGATCTTGGTACTACTGTCGTCTGACGAATGAGGTCCAAGCTGACCGTTACAGGATTATCTGATTGGCGTCGCTCAGAAATACGGCCTGTACAAGCACATCCGGTTCAACTCGGCCGTGGAGGAAGCACGATGGGACGAAGCCGACCTCAAATGGAAGGTCGGAGTCCGTGTCTCCGGAGGAAAAGATAGCCAGTACCTGGAGTCATATGAAATCACCACCGACTTTCTTATTTCAGCTGTCGGACAGCTGAACGTCCCCCGCATGCCTGATATCCCCGGACTGGAAGACTATAAGGGCAAACTGATGCATTCGGCCCGGTGGGACTGGAGCTACGACTGGACGGGGAAGAGAGTCGCCGTGATCGGAAATGGTGAGTTTCGCTACACTGCTTAGGCAATAGGAAGTAATGGTGATAGGCGCAACCGCCGCCCAAATCATCCCCGAAATTGCCAAAACCGCCTCGCATGTTTCCGTCTACCAGCGCACCCCCAACTGGGTCATGCCGCGTCTCGACAGACCTGTGGGTGCGGTGCAAAGAGCCCTGCTGACATATATCCCGCCCATCCGGTGGCGGAAGCGCGCGCTCATGATGGACTTCCGGGAGTGGTTCTTCGATGCCGTCGTTGATAGGGACTCAGCGCTGTCGGATGTGATCCGCAAAACGTGTCTGGATACCATGCGAGCGCAGTTGCCCGACAGGCCAGATTTGTGGGATGTGTTGACGCCGAATTACTCTCCGGGATGTAAACGGGTGATCATCTCGGACGATGTTTACCCTACACTGGGACAGGAGCATGTAGCCCTAGAAACTCGTCCCATCCAGCGGATTACGGAATCGGGGATTGAGACCGCTGATGGCGAGACCAAGGAGTTTGATCTCATTGTTGCGGCGACGGGGTTCAGAACGGTTGAGTTCATGTATCCCATCCGCATTAAGGGAGCGAATGGTCGGTGTCTGTCGGATATCTGGAAGGAGGGGGCGATGGCGTACTACGGCGTGACGGTGGAGGATTTGCCTAATTTCGCCATGTTATATGGGCCAAACACAAACCTTGGTTAGTTACTTCTCTTGAGGGCGATGAGATATGCTGACGGCTCAGGTCATAACTCGATTATCTTGATGATCGAGGCTCAATCGAGGTATATCAGCGTGCTCGTCAGCCAGATACTCCAGGCGCAGAGGGACGGCAGGAGTCTGGCAGTACGACCTAAGCCTGAAGCTGTTAAGAAGTTCAACGAGGATATTCAGGCGGCCCTGAGACGAAGCTCTTTTGCCGACCCCAACTGCAGCAGTTGGTACAAGACCGAGGATGGACGCATCGCCAATAACTGGCATAGTACGGTTGTTGACTACCAGAACGAGCTGTCTAGCATCCGGTGGAATGATTATATCGCCGAAGGAACCGGCAAGTCTTTGATTGCAAAGAAGAAGGAAATGCACATTGGACGGGTGAGAGAGGAGACGTTGATCAGCAACACCTCGCTTCTCTGGGGTGCGGCCAGTGTGGCTGTGGCATTGGGAGGATACTATCTCAAGGGGAGTGCTTTGGTCAGAGGAAACCGAGTGAGATGATGCAGCACTCGCGGAGCA
The DNA here is from genome assembly GCA_014250555.1 of Aspergillus oerlinghausenensis. Lineage (NCBI taxonomy): Eukaryota > Fungi > Ascomycota > Eurotiomycetes > Eurotiales > Aspergillaceae > Aspergillus > Aspergillus oerlinghausenensis. The sequence continues at coordinate 44,185 of JAAKEQ010000046.1, forward strand.
TGGTAGTACAATGGAACCGTCATGGTAGGACTTGTGCAAGATTCCCCAGTTCTGCTTGGGATTCCTGGTCTTTGCTCGGGATCTGAAGATAACAAGCATACACCGAGTGTATAGTGTCAAGGCGCGTCACTAATCATGATTACTGTATCTATGCATGTCAGATTCATATTGCTGACCTGCCTATTCTACTATTCATTCGATAATCGTATGATCTTGGACCGTATACAGATCCCGAGGAAGAGGATACATACTGCCATTGTGTTACTCCGGAGCAATATGCAAAGACCGACGAGTTATCATCCGGATGGACTGATGTACCATATAATGTCTATAAGAATTAGTATCCTCAGACCATGTAGCTTCAAGGACAGATAAAGTCCAACATATATAAAGGTCTCGAGACGGGCTCTCTTTCACTTTCAAATCAACCCACAAGACCAAAATAAACATCCACTCAGACTCATATACTTCGCACCATGGCACCCATCTTGAAGAAGTACAAGGCCGCAGCAGTGAACGCTGAGCCTGGCTGGTTCGACCTCGAGGAGTCCGTCCGCCGTACCATCCACTGGATTGACGAAGCCGGCAAAGCGGGCTGCAAATTCATCGCCTTCCCTGAACTATGTAAGTAACCCCTTCGTGTTCCTCGGCTGTACTGATCACCGACTCTACAGGGATCCCCGGGTACCCGTATTGGGCCTGGAAGGTCAATTACCAGGAAAGCCTGCCCCTGCTAAAGAAGTACAGGGAGAACAGCCTCCCCTCAGACTCGGAGGAGATGCGCCGCATCCGCAACGCCGCTCGCACCAACAAGATCTACGTCTCGCTGGGCTACTCCGAGGTCGACCTTGCAAGTATGTACACGACGCAGGTCCTGATCTCTCCCTCCGGCGATATCCTCAACCACCGCCGCAAGATCCGGGCCACCCACGTCGAGCGCTTGGTCTTTGGCGACGGTACCGGCGACACAACCGAGTCGGTGACGCAGACGGAGATCGGCCGCGTGGGCCACCTGAACTGCTGGGAGAACATGAACCCGTTCATGAAGGCGTATGCGGCCTCGCTGGGCGAACAGGTGCATGTCGCCGCTTGGCCGCTCTACCCAGGCAAGGAGACGCTCAAGTACCCCGATCCATTTACCAATGTGGCTGAGGCGAATGCGGACGTATGGCACTCTTCTACTTGGTACCTTCCTTTCTGAACTAACAGCTGCCCAGCTGGTCACGCCCGCGTATGCCATCGAAACAGGGACTTTCACTCTGGCCCCATGGCAGACCATCACCGCCGAGGGGATCAAGCTCAACACGCCCCCGGGTAAGGAGCTGGAGGACCCTCATATCTACAACGGCCATGGTCGGATCTTTGGTCCAGACGGACAGAATCTCGTCGCGCATCCGGACAAGGATTTTCAAGGCCTTCTTTTTGTTGACGTAAGCATAGCAGTCCGGGGTGTGTTTCTAGGGACTAACTTGATAGATTGATCTGGACGAATGCCATCTCCCCAAGGCACTGGCTGATTTTGTGAGTCTGACACTGCACAAATGAGCGAAGCTAATGCATCCCAGGGAGGTCACTACATGCGTCCGGACCTGATTCGTCTGCTGGTCGACACCAATCGGAAGGACCTGGTCGTTCATGAAGACCGCGTGAACGGGGGAGTTGCGTATACTCGTACGGTGGACCGGGTTGGACTGTCGGCGCCTTTGGAGGTCGTGAATCAGGAAACTGAGGACGAGAAGTGAACATTGCTGTCTGTTGAGACTCTCCTCTCTGTTTTCTTATTCGCTCCTTGAACCTTTTGAGTAGCTGTCAATAGTGATGAGACTGGCATCGGAAGTCTGCATTTTCTATGATAAGCCGATGTTATAGTTGCAGATTCTGAACCGGTATTAGAAGAAAATTCTTATCAATTCTCAAACCAGATGATGATGATAATTTTTCCACAGATCATACGATCTCAGCTTGTCAATATTAATCCAATATGCGGCCATAAGGGTTCTGCTCGGTGTCTGCTCGGTGTCTGCTCGGGGATTGCACTCGGAATCTCTTCAATTTTTTGCCTCGGAGCAAACACCACCCACTACCCAGCAATTTCAAACGGCATCTGCTCTTCTCCTGTAATGATTATCGAGAGTCACCATGACCATGACCACTCCCATATGCCGAACATCTCGCCGCCCACCGGTCAAGCTTGCTTGTCTGGCCTGGTAATCCACCTAACCACCGGAGTAGAGCGACAGCTGATGACTGATATAGTCGAGCATCACGGATCCGATGCGACGGGAAGGAAAAATGTGCGAACTGCATCTCTCGGGAGAGGATATGCTGCTATGTTCCCAGCAAGCGAGGGGGAGCGAGAGTTCCTCGCAACAAGCGCAAGAGTAGGAGCAGACCATCGTCGTCTTCGACCGTAGAGAAGGATGAGAGTCGGCCGGCGTCAACACCTAGTGCGGAGGGATCATGGATTTCAAACAATGAGGATGGTACATTTCCTGCGTCACTTGAGTTCTAAAGTCACTAACAGACCAGACCTTCTCGATCATTTTCTGAATCTAGCGAGCCCTGGTGCTGGATTACGCAGCATCGAAAGCTCGGTGGCCGAAATGGAACACATCTTTGACCATATCTTCGGGGCTGAGAACGAGAATCCCCTTTTCTCTGAAAGTGATGAGTCTGTCTTGGATCTGCTGCAGGTATACGGTAGCGACGAGGACATGTACGCAACCTCCATATCCGTCGCGACAGCCTACTGACTAGTCAGACTCGATGCCTACTACGTCTTCATCCATCTCTACTATCCCATCCTACCTCCTCCGGAACGACTCCCGGCTTGCAATCGTCCACTGAATGGACATTCGGCATTCCGACCGTCCAGTCCGCTAAGCCTGGCCATCTCTGCCATTCTCGTTCTCATTCCCCACCCCGGAATCAAGCAACCATCGTCGCCGGAGTATACGCGACTTCGACGGAACGTGGCCCACAGTTTTGCGCAGTCGGCTCTAGAAGCAGTAGAGGCCGACCTGGAGCTGCTAGACTCCTCGTCTGACCCGTCCAGAGCGCTTAGCGACGGGGCCCCAATGATATCCCGGCAGCCCTTCCATCCGAAAGTGCCAGTGCCACTCGAGGCTGTTCTGGCACTTGTACTCTTGAGTGTCTATGAATATGCCCAACGGGGGAATATCAGGAAGATGTGCAACCGCGCCGGACAGGCCTTGACAGCTGCGATGAGCATGTCGCTGCATGAGATAGTCGAGGACGACCAGTACGCCGAGGCGCGTCGCAGAGCTTGGTGGATAACTGTTTGTGGCCGTCCTTGTAGTATATGATCCTAGTTAACGATCGCAGTATTTGACCGTCTGTCAAGGCTCGATAGCTAGCGGGATGGTAGGTTAATCCTGATTCTTCCGAGGTTCAAGGTCTGATCTTCATAGCCGGCTGCATTCAATTTGTACGACCCGCGCTTTGTGACGCCGTATCCCGAGGTGGGAACTTCTCCCTGATCATCTGTCATATGATAAAGATTGATTAACTCGCTGATTGAGACGGCAGGGATGGAAACTCCTCATTGAGGCGCAGCAGACAATCCTCGAGGCCACCACGTTCGTCCACGATCTCGACCAGACCGTCAAATCTCGGTTCAAAGCATCCTGGATCTCGAGTCGAATGACAGAACTAGACGATCAAATCACGGCCCTTCTTCTTCTCTGCAGACGGTCCTCCTTATCCACGACGGTCTCCCCCTTGGACTCACCGGAGAAGATAGCCTCACAGACCATCAACCAGATTGCGGAGATCAAGCTACACAGGTACGCCACTGAGCTTTCTTTTAGTCTGTCGCTGACCATCTCAGCGCTCGCATCAAAGTCCACCGATTCTGCGCCTTTCTGGACGTCCCCATCTTCCGCAAACGCCACTGTGATCTCCAACCCGAATGCTGTGGCGTCGAGTCCGCAGAATCCGCCATCCCCTCGCCCCCGGAAGACATTCCCCTTCCGTCAATTATGAAATCCGATCTCCCCGACCTCACGTTCCCTTTCTCCTCACATACATCATCCAAGATATGTCTTCAGTCTGCCCTGAACATCGTCACCCTTGTCGATAACCTCCCCTATCCGAACCCAGACCATACCATCCCCCTAACCCTACCTCCGTATCTATCACATGCCTCCCGTGTCGAAATGCCCCGAGTGATGCCAACCTTCGCCTGCTGCTTAATGCAGGCAAGCTATGCGATGCTGATGCTGTATCTCAAGGCGCGGGCGAAACATGCCAATAGCCCCGAGGACTCGGTGTCGGTCAAAGGCCTGTCGCTCACGGGGTTTCTGAATGAGTTGCAGCAGAATCTCCGGCTTGTTTCAAAGATTCTGGCCAATTATGCGATTGCTGCTGAGGCGTTGCAGGGTATGAAGGGTGAGTTTTTATTCTTTGTTTCTGCCATGTTGTTTGCTGACCAGGTTAGAGGAGGTATCGCATTGGGCTTTCTTGGAGGGTTGATCGGGTCTATAGTATAGTGCTCTGTAGTATCCATGAATCCTCTCTTAACTTGTAGACATAACCGGAATTGCTCCACTCAGTTGTGGTCTTCTCCGAAAGTGATAAGAGCCAGAGCTCTCTAGATTCAAAAAGGAACACCCTCTATAATAGTGATTTCTGGAATATGCCGCAAAAAAGGTGATGTGACTTGATTCTGTGAATATCCTACATTCACTCCTGTTTACTCGCGGTTTTGTACCTGTGATTCACTTCCTCGTCTCTCATCTCATCGCCCTCTTCCTATTCTCATCTTCTCTCCACCAACACTGAGAACGTCTTCCTTATATTGAACAAGACAGCTCGAGGAAAGAACCGACAGAACTTCATACCCAAAGTATGGCAGCACCGCCCCGCCGCGCTTCTCTCTGCCTCAGCAGACTTCGCGCAATCATCAGCCGCATGGACCGGCTGGATATTGTAATCAAAGAAAAATACGCACATTTCAAAACTGCGTCTTACGAACTGAGGCGGTAAGTTGCCTACTTTGGCATGTAGTGCAGCAAACAGCTGACATCGGCTTTTAGTGTCGAGGGCCAGCTTACTGACGTCGAACTTTCCGAACGACGTCGGCAGATCCAGACTGAGGAGGAAAAGTTGGTGGCTGCCATGAAGGTGTTCCGTGACACGCTTGACCAGCTGGGATATTTTCTGGACTAGGAAGAAATTTAGTGTTGTGGGATACTTGTACGTCTGAGTTTTGGCATTGTCTGGTGATAGAGCTGGGATTCCTCTTCCTTGCAGTCTGTCACCCTGATACAGTACACTGCTGATCTCTATGCATAAAAAAAAATGTGATATGTGATTTGACCTGAAAAGTGAGCTGAGCTGCAATTCACCATCTCATAGTCCAATCAACAGCATACTGAGAGAAGTCTCAGAGGTTATCATCACGACGAACACTATATTGCAGATATACCGTATCAATCCTTCTCATGTCAGTAATTACATTGCCAAAGGATGTACAAGGAATCATACCATCGCCCCTGTTTATATCCCACATTCTTCAGTCGCCCTCGCTCCACAAACCCACGTTGTTCATACCACCTTCGCAAACCCTCGCCATTCTCCTTCCCGGTAGTATCGACCGACATACAGGCGATGATACTACACACTCGACCCTCGTCCTCTGGAATGATTTGTACATGTGTTTCGTACTCCTTGTGTTCGCAGGCACGGTGCCATACTCCCGCTTCCGACTCGACAGACTCCAGGATGGACGAGAGTAGACGGCTCCCCACACCTTTCGATGTATATGCCGGGTGAACGTACAGGGATACCTCGACGGTCGGCGCGTAGGCCATCCGTGTTCCATTAAACGGGGCGAGGTAGCCGTACCCTAGGACTTTGCCGGTTGTGTCGATCGCAACGCGATAGGGTAATCCGCGGGACTGGATCTCTCGGAAAGAGGAGATGAGGGATTCCAGGGGAGGAGGATGTCGGAGGAATGTGGCGACTGACTCGCGCACATAGAAGCTGTAGATGGTGTGGATTTGAGAGAGGTCATCCTGAGTGGCTTCTCTGATTTGGATGGACATTGTTATTGTACCTTACTTCCTTGATGTTAGGATGGAAAGGGAAACATGATGCTCTGGATTAGACTTGGGCGATGAGATATGAGTCATTGGCTACAGGTGTCGGGCCTGTGCCGTTCCATTTAGCTTAATAATGGTTGTTTATACAACACATCTTATCATGCGTCTCGTTTATGGTCCGTTTCTTTTCTCGCTCTTGTTATTTGAATAGCATCGTCTTCGTCTGCCCTGAATATATACTCGTATGCATCAATTCTAGCCGCATATGTTGCATACATCACCTATTATACACCCCCTCTGCTTCTCTCCCTATCTTCAACCCATTCAGCTATATCGCATCGGATATTCTATTTATCACTCCTATCCCGAGAAGCTTCAGCTGTGGATCTCTCGACCGGTGCTTCGGTGGCGGATGTTGTATAGTCTCCCAGACCAAGGCCAGGTGATTTGTAGTCATAGTCGTACCACCAGCCGATGTCATTGATGCCGGATGCATAGTATTCTTTTCTCATGGGCGTGTTTTTGTTTCTATTGTTGAGCTGTCTGGTTCCCCGGACACCGTAGTTGGTAGATGCTTGCGCGTCGTAGGTGCCATATGTACTGTCGCTATCTATGGGTTCGCTCATGTTGGGTTCAGGAATTCAATATGCTTGCTCTGTACAGTTTTTGATATATTTAGTGAATACTTGACAAAACGCAGGATATTGGCAGCGCATTTTATGTTGTGGCAGTGGCAATAGCTATAGGATGATATACTCCTGATGTCACCACAGCCGAATTCATCTCAGTTTACAATATTAACTCGGAGTCTATTTGATGAAAATTGTCATTTGTTATTAATTGTTCCAAGTATGAAACAGGACAGTTGAGCTAGTAAATGAGTCTAATAGAGAAGTTGTTTCTATCTGATTTACGTTATGCTTAAGTTAACCGCTGAGAGATATATATTCGGCGGCAAAGGTCGCATGAACTCATCCATTTCATTCTATCATTCTCATATAAACTCACTGTAGTTTCACTATGGTATATTCAATAATAGTAACCACAGCCAGTACTTTACTGTAGATTTGAATGCTGAGTCTCAGAATATACATCAGAAGCTGGCCTCGCCATGAATGTGACCACTTTCAATGCTTACAACTGGACTTCGAAGCTTGCGGATAATCAATCTATTGCTCTTGTCTCGCAATCACAATCGGGAAAGGCAGATCACTTGCCCTAGATTCTAGAATAATATGGAGACCAAGATAATCAGCGCCAGCCGGCCAAGGGGTGGACAATCTGCACCAGGAAACGTCCACAATGATCGAGGCTCAAAGGATCAGAACTTTCAATAACAACAACAATACAATAGCAGATCTGGCATCGATTATCCCTTCCCACAGCGTATGTAGTCTGGGATATTTGACTGTACCTTATGTAAGGGGGTGAATGTAGGGGGTTCGCCGGCGCTGCTCGCAATAACATCATGACTGACAGTCTGCTTTCGGACATTGCCTCGGAAACGGGAAGTATGTGTCATATTATTGAATTGTACCATAAAAAGATGGATCAGCTTGAGTGGACTGTGCCGGCTGTCTCTTGTTTCTGTCTTCACTTCATTCATACACGACAACATGATATGGTATCAATCAGCTTCCTTGCTGGGTGTCGCTGCGATCGCCCAAGCAGCCACGGTGCACTATTCCCTCGACTTGACATGGGAAACTGGCAGTCCGAATGGTGTCAGTCGGGAGATGATCTTTGTCAACGGTCAGTTTCCCGGTCCAGCGATCATTCTCGACGAGGGCGACGAGGCGATTGTAAGTATATGGCAGCATTGCAGCATCGAAAGATCGGGAGACTGATTTGGTAGATTGATGTCACCAACCACTTGCCATTCAACACATCCATTCACTTTCACGGCATCGAGTAAGTACTTCACTGCCAGGGGATGATATATCTAACGTGGTATAGACAGAAAAATACCCCGTGGGCCGACGGAGTTGCTGGTCTCTCGCAATGGGCCATTCAGCCCGGCCAATCCTACACCTACCAGTGGCGAGCAGATACTTATGGGACTTATTGGTAAGCTTGTTTCTCAAAAGTGTATTATCAAGCTAACGTCTCAGGTACCATGCTCATGACAAGGCTGAAATTATGGACGGACTATATGGACCGGTTCATATCAGGTGAGATCTCAACACAAGGCAAGACGAGACTCATACTAACGAGAGATAGACCTCGTCCTAACAGAGATTCCCCATTTTCAATGATCTCCAACGATCCGGCCGATATCCAGGCCATGAAGCAAGCCGAGCGCAACGGCAAACTTGTCATGCTGTCAGACTGGGATCATCTGACAGGCAAAGAGTACATGAAGGCATTGGAGGAGACCGGATACGATATCTTGTGCGTCTGATAACCTTTTCCCACGGGATACAAAACTGACCATATCAGCTGCTCCGATAGCGTCCTCATCAACGGCCGCGGCTCGGTGTTCTGCCACGACCCCGAGGAAATGACCAAGATGGTCCCGCCACCGGAACTGGCCATCATCAACGGCTCGTTGACTGACAAGGGGTGGGTCAATCCATGCATATTTGCAGATCCGATAAAATGCTGACTGACAAGATGCCTGCCATTTGTGCTTCCCATTCAAGGCGACTGGGAACATCACCCTGACAAGGTCCCACCCGGCCTGAATGAGGGCTGCCATCCCAGCACCACGCAGGAGACAATCTTCACTGTGGATGCCAGACACCAATGGGCAAGTTTCCACTTCATCAGTGCAGCCAGTCTCAAGGTGCTGGTCGTTTCCATCGACGAACACCCCATGTATGTGTACGAGGTGGACGGCCGGTACATTGAGCCGCAGCTGGCACACAGTGTGAAGCTATACAACGGCGAGCGGTACTCGGTCATGGTCAAGCTGGACAAGGAACCGGCCAACTACAAGATGCGCGCGGCCAACGACGGCGGCAACCAGATTGTCTCCGGTTTCGCGACAGTCACCTACGAGGGCGGCCAGACCAGTCAGCGCCCGTCCCAGCCGTACATCGACTACGGAAGCCGTAACACCAGCGCCGATGTCATTCCACTGAACACGAACAAGCTGCCCCCGTACCCGGCCATCAGTCCTGCTTCCGAGCCGGATGACTTCCACATCCTGATGCTGGGCCGCACCAACTCCTCTTGGGAGTGGTCGCTGGACGGAGCGACCTTCCTGCCTAACGACCTTGCTGCATCGCCGCCAGCCATTCTGAGTCCTGAAGCTCCCGAGTTTGCGGACGCGCTCAAGATCACGACCCGCAACGATACTTGGGTTGACATTGTCTTCCAGCTGGTTGTCGGCGAAACTACCCCCATCCAGCCCCCTCACCCTCTGCACAAGCATTCCAACAAAGGCTTCCTCCTGGGAACGGGCCACGGCAAGTTCAACTGGACCTCAATCAAAGAAGCCAAGGAGGCGAGCCCGGAGAGTTTCTTGGAGACGCCGATCTACAGAGATACCTTTACCACCTCGCCGCAAGGAGAGACGTGGACTGCTATCCGGTACCATGTCGAAAATCCTGGTCCGTTCCTGTTGCACTGCCATATGACAACTCATTTGCAGTCGGGAATGGGACTGATCCTGATGGACGGAGTGGATGTGTGGCCCGAGGTGCATGCAAACATGATTACTCCTATGTGATTGTCAGGAGCGGATAGACTTATGGATCTTCGGTACATAGATTCATTGCATAACATTTAATATTTGTTTACCTCATACCTCATTTGTAGAGTCTGGGAATGGGATGAAGCTAGAATCGACTCGGCTAGGTGTAGTGTGGCGCATATATCGTTGTTGATCTCATCCTGATCAGGGCATTCCGCATGCATCAAGGAATAGTCAACAGGGGCACGAGATTCGTCCTATCCCTTCTTTCTACTCCGTACACGGTAGAATCATGAATCATTGGTTTCTGCATCCAAAAGTCTCCCAATGATTACTGCATTCGGATGTCCTGGCCCCTTGCATCGTACTAGTCCGATCTCAGCATTAACCCCTAGTTGTTATTGTTTACATTTCCGTGTTCATTGATCTCCGAATAACTTTAATAGCTTCACCATATCTCAATGGATTCAGCAGAGTCTCTCACACGACCAGCCAGCGACATAGCCCGCAGTACACCATGTTCCATTCAAGTGCTCTCCTTCTCTCCTGGCTTGTGGGCTTCACCGCGGCCAAGGATATCCATCTCGATTGGAACATCACCTGGGTCTGGGCAGCGCCTGATGGGTTTGGCCGTCCCATGATCGGGATCAACAACGAGTGGCCCTGTCCGCTTGTCAATGCCGACCTGGGCGATCGGCTCATTGTCGATGTGCACAATGGTCTGGGGAATCAGTCGACGGGAATCCACTGGCATGGCTTCCATCAATACATGACAGGAACTATGGATGGCTCGAACCAGGTGACGCAGTGTGCGTTGCCTCCGGGAAGCAGCATGCGCTATGAATTCGAGGTAAGTATATCGTCGCCCAAACGTGTATAAATGTTTATACTCACGGGACAGGTCAATCAAACCGGTACTTATTGGTATCACTCGCACGAAATGGGCCAGTATCCCGACGGACTGCGGGGTCCGTTCATCGTCCGGGATCCCTCGCCGCCATTTGCCTACGACGACGAGTTTACCCTGACTCTGACCGACCATTACCACGAGCAAATGTCTGTTCTCCTGCAGCAGTACGAGGCCCAAAGCGTAGGCGCCCGGGCAGGCGTCAATGAACCCTTGCCAGCGGCAGCTCTGATTAACGAGGGTTTTGACACCACCACTCTCCGTGTGGAGCCCAACAAGACATACCTCATCCACCTGGTTTGCGTGGGCAACTGGCCAGGCCACGTTATTGTCTTTGATGACCACGAGATCAGTGTCGTTGAGGTGGATGGCACCTGGGTGGACGCGCACCCTGTGGGAGACAAGAAGATTCGGCTGGCCACGGGCCAACGCATGAGCATCCTTCTCAAAACCAAGGACAATACCGACAGGAACTATGCCATCTGGGACTCGATGGACGTCAACATGATGTTCTTCTATGAGAATCGCGCTATCCCCGAGGGTTTCAACCCCAACACAACGGCATGGCTGGTCTATGACGAAGCAAAGGAGCTTCCTCCCGCACCAGACGTCCACGAACTCGACCCGAACAACGACTTTGTCGACGATCTGGTCTTCGTGCCAGCGAACCACGAGCCCCTCCTCGAGAAAGTCGACCGTCAGATCATCCTCGACACCGGCGTGACTCAACGCGATGGCCGCAGCGTGTACACCATCAATGGACAGACATACGTGGATCCGGAGGAACCAACAATGTACACGGCGTTGGCGGCAAGCCCAGAGAACGCATCGAATGCGTCGATATACGGTCAGGTAAATCCCTTCGTGGTCCAATACGGCGAGGTCGTGGAGATCATTATCAACAACCGCCACGGCAACCTGCACCCCTGGCACATGCACGGCCATCAGTTCCAGGTCCTGCAGCGCACGATCCCCGAGGGCGGCTACTTTGACGGGTACTTTGCAAATATCTCTTCGACTCCTGTCAAACGGGATACCATCATGGTGCAGAACCATGGGCACGCGGTGCTTCGCTTCCGCGCGAATAACCCAGATAAGTTACCTTCCGCCTTTGGAGAGATGCATACTGACCTGTTCTACGAGTTTGGCTCATCCACTGCCATATCGAATGGCACGTCACCAAGGGGTTGACCGGCACTCTCATCGAAGCTCCGGCGCAGATGCACCATATTTCAGTACCGTTGGATCATCAGAGAATCTGTCCCAGCTATGGCACACCACCGGGTGGTAACACCCCTCCAAATGATGCTCCTCCTGCAGAAAACACCACTCCGCCCTCGCCTCCTTCCCAGGATGCTCCCCAACCTGGCGGTGCATCAGGTTCACCTCCTCAGTATCCCCCTAAGCCTTGGGGTAAGCCTGGTGCATCTCCTCCTCCTCAGCAGCCTCCTCAGCCCTGGAGTCAACCGAGCAACGCCCAGCCACCTGCCAACAACTACGCACAGGGGTATCCCTCTGGCTACGTTCCTATTGCGCCTGGCCCCGTAATTATCGACTCGGAGTTGCATTACGGTGGCAAGAGTAGTCACGCTGGATCTTCTGGCGTCAATGCTGGCCATAGACACGGCATGACTGCAGAGAGTGGCGGCTACGCCAGTGCCTCATAGTTCCTTTCTTGTTTATAGACTGACTTAATACTTTCAATATCATTCTCTGGTATATATGCCAATAGCGCTTTTTAGTATCATCTACATGTATGAACCGCCAATTGGTCAACTACTGTGTATAAAAGGAGAGAGGAATTGTCAGTGTTGCAAGTACTCTCTACATGAGCGCGATGGGATAGTAGTACGTTTCACGCAAGTTTTTTATGAGCCAGAGTGACAAAGCGCATCGACATAACTAGTCAAATCTCTCTAGCAGATGGAATCTCTGGTCTGCAAACCCCGATGACAGCTACAAAAGAAGTCACAATTGAATACAGACATTGTATTGCCAATGCTATGCGCATATTATATTAAGGTAGAGTGCTAGAAAATACAGCCCGAAATTTTAGAGTCTACTGACATCTCGATCAGTTCTTCGTCTTCGAAGGCGAAGCCAGAACCTGCTCCAACCACTCGTAGGAAACAGGAAGACTGTTGGGATATCCCATATGCGGGAGACCCTTGTGGAATCTGCAAAAAAAAAAAGTCAGTACAGTCCATTCTTCAAGTGGACAATAAGATGAAATGTCATACCGTCCCTCCTTAGGCGAGCCATGCTCAAACAGCACCAGGCAATCCTCAATCGGCACAACGCCATCATCGACCCCATTCAATAGCAGCAGACGGCAGCTAGGCTGATCGACGATGCCCGTCTCCACAAGCGAGAACTTCTTCTGCGCGCCGGCTACGAACTCCTCGACGGTCTTGTACCCGTGCTTGGTTGCCCATGCGGCGGTTAACCTATCTTGTCAGCTTTGCTCTTTTGTATCAGGCAAAGGAAGCATACTCAAACGGATACTCATGGTCATTGACCTTGGCCAACCACTCCGGATCAAGATAATAGTGGCATCCCGGACCATGCGCAATAGCTCCTAGCAACCGGTCACGGTGCGTATGCGCCGCCCGGATGGCATAGTACCCGCCCGCACTCAATCCCCACACCACCATCTTGGCGGTGTTCAGCTCCGGGCGTTGGTCGAGGTAGCTGAACACACTATCCCACAGTCTATCAGGCGAGGCAGGGTCCGCAGGGTCAGCGGGACAGTCCGCCGTGCCGGGGATCTCGGCGACGACAGCCGCCCAGCCTCGCGCGAGGATCTCGTGCGTGCGCTGGCTGTTGTCTGGCCGGTACCCGTCTAGTCCAGTCATGATCAGCACGATGGGGACGGGGTTGGACTGGTCTGCGCCTGCTGGGGTGCGGATGTAGATGGGGATGTGGGCGCCGTCGTTGCCGGTGCGGTAGGTGTGAGGCACGGTCACCTCGTGGATGGGCTGGGTCCAGAGGCTGGTTGCCTTGAGGTACGCCTGTTTCTGGTGCTCGAAGGCCACCCGCTTGATGGAGTTGGGCTTGGTGATGTCCACGTAGGGGAAGCGGGAGATGCGGTAGACGACCGCGGCGCGGCAGAGGAGGTTTGAGGCTTCCTCTTTTTTGCCGGCTTGGAGGGCCTGCGCGGCTTTTTCCTCGAGGGCGGAGGCCGTGGGGAGGAAGGCCTGGGTGTATTCATCCGAGGCGGCGTCGTTGATGTTTTTCTGTCGGGTTAGCAGGCTGGCTGTAGTTCGTGATGATTAGAGCATGCATACATACCGATATGAGATGGTTGAAGATGGGCTCAAAGTCCTCGATGGAGCCGTCGTGGAAGGGATAGACGGATTTTGAACACTAACGACTCTTAGCGGTATTCTAGTCTATAGGGGAAAGACATACGGCAAACTTCCATCTCGACTCCCACAGGACCTTCAACGAGCCCTTGTGGGGGAAGACGGTATCGAACTTGTCTCCGAGGATCCAGCGTGGCATTTTGATTACTTGCAGTGGTTTAGCTTTAGACACAGATTGATCATGATTCACAGACTGATTTCTAAGCAGCTGTTCTCTACTTATACCCCTTGTGGAAGGTTGAGATGTTTACCAAACACCGCAGATGCATGCAGCCATACAGATTTCCCATTTGGGTAATCCTCGATGCGGCCGAGTGATGAGACACGCATGCAGTAAGTTGTAGGACTCACCGACTGATTTCGGGGGTATCTAATTATAGATCAAATTCCAATGCCAAAGCTGCATAATGTCTCGGTCTGGAATTATGGACGGGGTTACATTCGTCGAGTCCATGACATAACAGGACGTGCAATGTTTGACTCATCCATGTTGATTTGAAAAGTTAGTTTGCAGCATGCAGCATGGCATGACAGTCTCCATATAGTATTCATTCTGGAAACTCATGTCTAGTTGTAAAAGGATCGGCCTCTCCGAACGTAACCTAATAACGCCGTGCATCAGGCCATATACAAAGTCAATTGACAGCCACACACGACAGATACCAAGAAAGTTTCCATGTTGAAGAGAACTGGGTTCTGACGGGCGTATTTATCTTAGCTGCCCTGCCTGAGCAAGATTATACTTTAGGCGCAGTAGTATAGAAGAAAGTCAAACATCATCATTATACGACAAACTCTGCGAGACAATTCCAAATCAACTCAATGCAACCATACTCCGTACACGCAGTCTAAATCAGATATTTGCGCCTCCATTGACAGGGATGATCTGGCCTATTCGTTCAGATGCGCAGTAATCAGCATTCCAATCCCCACCGTGACCCTTGCATGGGGCAGAAGGAAGGAAAAGAATCAGAAAGAACTCACCGTTCACCCATTCCGCATCCGGACTCGCCAGGAATGAAACCACCTTGCCAATGTCCTCGGGCACACCGCACCGCTTCAATGGACTCCCGCTCGCCAGCGCCGTCTCGATCTCCTCCAGTGACGAGCCCTTGTCGCACCCGGGAGCATACCGCCATGCGTTCTCCCGCCACATGTCGCTCTTGACCCCCGCCGGCGCTATCGCATTGACCGTGCACCCCTTGCGCCCAAAATCGGCTGCCAAGCACCGCGTGAACCCCTCGATGGCCGCCTTGCTGCCCGCGTACAGCGCGTGGCCCGGCACCCCCAGCCCCGCTGCAATTGAGGACATGAGGATCACCCGCCCGCCCGGCTGGATGTGGTCGTAGGCGTAGCGCGCGACGAACATCTGCGCCCGAGTGTTGAGATTAAACACCTCGTTGAAGTCTTCCAGGGTGGTCTCCTCCAGGGGTTTGAACTTTTCCATCCCGGAGTTGGAGACCACAATGTCCAGCCGGCCGAAGTGGCTGACTACCTCCTTGATGAGCGACTCGATGTTGGGCACGCAGGTCAGATCCGCCTTGATGGCGACCGCCTGGCTGCCAATGGCCTGGATGGTTTCGACGACCTCTTGAGCCGACTTGGCGCTGTGGCCGTAGTTGATGGCCACGGAGGCACCGCGACGGGCCAGCTCGAGGGCAATGCCGGCGCCGATGCCTCGGCCGCCGCCGGTCACTAGGGCGACCTTGCCGCTGAGGGGGAGATGTGTGCCCGTGTTCACCATTCTGAAGATTGAATGGATAGAGTGTAGAGGATGTTTGTTAAGGGGGTGTTTGTTTGGGGTGTACATGGTCATTATAGGTTGTGATCATCTTTATATACAGACTGCATCTATTGGCATTCAGCGCCCAATTACGAATTGATAAGCCAAGAAGCCTTACTGAATGTGTACTTCATTGTTTCACCCGAAGGAATGTGTGCATTGAGATTGTCTAAGCCAGGGATGTTGCTGTTTTCGAATTCCGCTTCCAGCTGATCCCGCTTTGGGATAGACAGAAACGACAACATGAGACACATGGCTTTGTTTGCGGTGGTCTACTCCTTGCATGATGCTGACCCTGCAATGATCTAATATTTATGACTGCGCAGCAGCTACTGAGACCTAGAATTCGAGACCTCATTACTCGGATTCGAAAATACCAGTCGATCAGACATACAGACATTACCCTCACATCACAATGGTCGAGAAGAAGCCCAGCCTGACGATCGAGTTTCAAGGTATGATGCACACTAATGATAGATGTTTGACCTTGACTAACCGGCCAGACTATCTTGCCCTAAAAAAAGTCCTCTTCGACTGGGCAGACAGCTATGACACCAAGGTAAGTTCACGTCCAGCGACCTGGAGAACCATATTCACCCAGGGTAGGACTGGGATCGACTTCGAAGCATCATCGCCCCGACCCTTACCGTGGACTACAGGCAGATCGGACTGCGAAAGTGGGATGACATGTCTGCTGAAGACTACATGGCCATGGTTACCGACATCGACTTCTTGGGTGACCCCACCATCAAGACCCAGCATCTGCTGGGCGAGTCCTGGTGGGAGAAGATCTCCGATACAGAGGTCATTGGCCACCATCAGCTGCGCGCCGCCCATCAGGTCTACACGGATAGCACCTTGCAAACTGTCAAGCTCAAGGGGCACGGGCATGCCACCAATGAGCACTACTACCGCAAGATCGACGGCGTGTGGAAGTTTGCCGGCCTGAAACCTACCGTGCGGTGGAATGAGTATCAATTCGAGGATGTCTTCCGTGCCGCCAAGGCATCAGTCTGAGTATAGATAGGATTAGCATAAGTACCATTTTATGTGAGACAGCAAAGATTTGTCATTTGAAACTCCCTCATAACGACCAAACCTTACTTCCAGAATGTGCGGGGAGATCAAAAGCATGTCGATCTTGTGGCATCTAGTTTGAGCTGGGATAGGGTCTGGCCCCGAGAGTCTCTGTGTAGTGCCCTCAATGCAACATGCAACCCTACATCTGGGATCATAGTATAACCGACTAGAGTAACCTGAATTCTTGGCAGCGGTTCGAGTATGAATTAGAACCGATCTTGATGATGGCCTGACTTCACCGGTTCGCACTGTAATGGCAAGCTGTGCAGGACGGCGGTGTTCAAAGTCTGCGATTGACGTAATTCATGAGACAGAGTGATCTCAGAGTAGTCGACTGGACCTGGACAGACAGAAAGATGAGCGAGTCATTGCCAAATGCGGACATTCTTGGGGGCTGGAATGCTTGGGTCTCCTAGGGCTCCGCCAGTCTTCCCTAATGTCCCAGACTTCCGCTTCCACCGGTACCCAATGGTGACTGTCTCACATTGAATTCCATCATTGTTTCCCTTTTCGGAAGACAAGCAACATCGATCAAAATTTGCACTTCCCGCATCCATTGAGGCGTGGTCGTGGGGAAAAGCAGCTCGCGGGCCTAGAATTCCATGGAAGGGGGCACAGTAAGCTCCCTGCGATGCTTTTAGGAGGCCCACAACAAACCGAATTATGCTTTCGTCCTTTCCCGATTTGCAGTAGAGCCGATTGTGTGCCGATGACGGGCGTCGGGGTCCAAAATCGAGACATGCAATCTGATCTCCCAGAGCGGACAACGCCCAAACCTGTTATCCGGCCAGGCCGGGTGGATCTGCCATTGAAGAGGTTGGACCCTGCTCGTGGTTTAAGTTGCACTTAAAGACTCCTCTTTTCGGAGTGGGCTGTTGTTTTCTCTGCTTCATACCAAACCCCATGTGTGCTGCGGTCCAGGATAACCACTACTCCTTGCAGTCACAGGCCGCGCAAACCACTCGCCATGGAGGATCTCCGTCGCATCTATCTCTTTGGAGATCAGACAATCAGCTGTGACGAAGGCCTCCGCAACCTATTGCAGGCGAAGAACCATACTATCGTCGCTTCGTTCATCGAAAGATGCTTCCATGCACTGCGTCAGGAAATCACCAGGCTGCCGCCTTCTCAGCGCACACTCTTCCCGCGGTTTACCAGCATCGCCGACTTGCTTGCTCGGCATCGTGAGTCAGGGACAAACCCTGCGCTGGGGAGCGCGTTGACCTGTATCTATCAACTGGGATGTTTCATCGAGTAAGTTGCCTTGCAAGGTATCCCGAAACGTGGCTGATCCTGGATAGTTACCACGGTGATCGTGGACATCCATATCCTTCCTCGGACGACGGCCTTCTGGGTTCATGTACGGGTATGTTGAGTTGCGTCGCAGTCAGCTCGTGCAAGAATGTCGGAGAACTACTGCCGCTGGCAGTCGAGATTGTCAGATTGACTATTCACCTCGGGCTTTGTGTCATGAGAGTCCGAGAGATGGTGGACTCGACGGAGTCATCCTCCGGCAGCTGGTCGATCCTCGTCTCTGAGATTAATGAGGCAGATGCCGCCAGCCTGATTGGCAATTTTGTCAAGAAGCGAGTAAGTACAGTGTACGACCATTGGAAGAAGAATACTGACATACCAGGGAATTACCCCCTCGTCGCAACCGTACATCAGCGCAGTTGGATCGAAAGGTCTCACCATCAGCGCACCACCCGACATTCTCGACAAATTCATCGAAGAAGGTCTTCCGAAGGAGTACAAACACTTCAAGGCTCCTGGAGTCAGCGGTCCGTACCACGCGCCCCATCTGTACAATGATCGAGAGATTCGCGATATCCTCGGCTTCTGCACCGATAACGTAATTTTGCGCCACACGCAACGGGTTCCATTGGTCTCGAGCAACACAGGGCAGCTGGTCCAGGGAAAGGGCATGCGTGATCTGTTGAAGGTGGCTCTGGAGGAAATCCTCCTGCGCAAGATCTGCTGGGACAAAGTCACGGAGTCATGCCTTTCCATCGTTCAGGCTGCCAACGACAAGCCCTGGAGGATTCTCCCTATCGCCAGCAACGCCACGCAAGGCTTGGTTACTGCGCTCCAGCGTATGGGAAACTGCCAGGTCGAGGTAGACACCGGTGTCGGCGCTCCTCAAATGGACCCGGCCGCTCCCAACGCAACGGGCAATGCTTCACGGTCTAAGATCGCCATTATCGGAATGTCGGGGCGTTTCCCCGAGGCAGATGGCATCGAAGCCTTTTGGGACTTGTTGTACAAAGGTCTGGATGTTCACAAAAAGGTCCCACCTGAGCGATGGGATGTAGACGCCCACGTGGACTTGACCGGTACAAAGAGAAACACCAGCAAGGTCCCCTACGGTTGCTGGATCAACGAGCCCGGTCTGTTCGATGCCCGGTTCTTCAACATGTCTCCCCGAGAGGCACTCCAGGCAGACCCTGCACAGCGACTGGCGCTGTTGTCGGCTTACGAGGCCCTGGAAATGGCAGGCTTTGTTCCGAACAGCAGTCCATCTACTCAGAGAGACCGCGTCGGCATCTTCATGGGTATGACCAGCGACGATTATCGTGAGATCAACAGCGGTCAGGATATCGACACATACTTCATTCCCGGCGGGAACCGCGCATTCACGCCCGGTCGTATCAACTACTACTTCAAGTTCAGTGGCCCTAGTGTCAGTGTGGACACCGCCTGCTCGTCCAGTCTTGCTGCCATCCACTTGGCCTGCAACGCCATCTGGAGGAATGACTGCGACACCGCCATCAGTGGTGGTGTGAACCTCCTTACCAACCCGGACAACCATGCCGGTCTGGATCGCGGCCACTTCCTGTCTCGGACAGGAAACTGCAACACCTTCGATGACGGCGCGGATGGCTACTGCCGGGCTGACGGGGTGGGCACGATCGTCCTGAAGCGTCTGGAGGATGCCGAGGCTGACAACGATCCCATTCTGGGAATCATTCACGCGGCCTACACCAACCACTCGGCCGAAGCCGTCTCCATTACCCGTCCTCATGTCGGCGCGCAGGCGTTCATCTTCAACAAGCTCCTCAACGACACCAACACCCACCCACACGAGGTCGGCTACGTGGAAATGCACGGAACAGGTACTCAGGCGGGCGACGCCGTCGAGATGCAGTCCGTCCTCGACGTCTTCGCGCCCGACTACCGCCGAGGCCCGGCCAATTCCCTTTACCTTGGTTCCGCCAAGTCGAACATCGGACACGGGGAATCAGCGTCCGGAGTGACATCCTTGGTCAAGGTACTGTTGATGTTGAAGCAGAACATGATCCCGCCACACTGCGGAATCAAAACAAAGATCAACCACAACTTCCCCACGGATCTGGCCCAGCGCAATGTCCATATTGCCTTCAAGCCAACCCCCTGGAACAGACCGGTCTCGGGCAAGCGGAAGATGTTCATCAACAACTTCTCTGCTGCGGGCGGTAACACGGCTCTCCTGATGGAAGATGCTCCCCTGCGTGAGATCACAGGGCAGGATCCGCGGAATGTGCATGTGGTGTCTGTGACGGCACGGTCGCAGACTGCGCTGAAGCGCAACATCAACGCCTTGATCAAGTACATCAACACGCACGCGCCCTCGTCGCCAGCGAATGAGCGACGGTTCCTGGCCAGTCTGGCTTATACCACCACTGCGCGTCGCATGCATCACCCATTCAGGGTCACCGCTGTCGGATCGAGCGTGAAGGATATCCGTGAGGCCCTGCGTCAACGTGCCGATCAGGATGCCACCACTCCCGTCCCTGCGACAGCCCCCAAGACTGGGTTCGTCTTCACCGGCCAGGGAGCTCAGTGCACAGGGATGGGCAAGCAATTGTACGAGGACTGTGCCGCATTCAGAACCACGGTTCACCGACTCGATTGCATTGCTCAAAGCCAAGGGTTCCCCTCTATTCTACCTTTGATTGACGGTAGTGTGCCTGTGGAAGAACTGAGCCCTGTCGTGACGCAGCTAGGAACCACGTGCCTGCAAATGGCCCTGGTCGACTACTGGAAGGGTCTTGGTGTCACTCCTGCGTTTGTTCTGGGACATAGTCTGGGAGACTACGCAGCGTTGAACACTGCGGGCGTCTTGTCCACCAGTGACACGATTTACCTCTGTGGCCGTCGCGCGCAGCTTCTCACGAAGCAGTGCCAGATGGGGACCCACGCCATGCTTGCCGTCAAGGCTGCCGTCCCCGAGATTCAACATCTGCTCGATCCCGAGGCCCACGCCGTCGCCTGCATCAATGGACCTACCGAGACGGTCATCAGCGGGCTCAGCAGTCGAATCGATGAGTTGGCACAGCAGTGCTCCAGCCAGAATCTCAAGTCCACCAAGCTCAAAGTGCCGTTCGCGTTCCACTCGGCCCAAGTGGACCCGATTCTCGTGTCGTTCGAAGAGAGCGCTCAGGGAGTCGTTTTCCACAAGCCCGCCGTCCCGTTCGTCTCTGCTCTGAACGGAGAGGTAATCACGGAGTCGAACTACAGCGTGCTGGGCCCCAAGTATATGGTGAAGCATTGTCGGGAAGCCGTCAATTTCCTTGGCGCTCTTGAGGCGACGCGGCACGCCAAGTTGATGAATGACGCCACGCTCTGGGTCGAAGTGGGCTCGCATCCCATCTGCTCGGGTATGATCAAGTCCACCTTTGGCCCGCAGGCGACTACCGTTCCTTCGCTCCGCCGCGACGACGATCTATGGAAGGTCCTCTCCAACAGCCTCTCAACGCTGCACCTTGCAGGCGTCGAGCTCAACTGGAAGGAATTCCACCAGGACTTCAGCTCGGCTCACGAGGTTCTCGAGTTACCCCGGTACGGCTGGGACCTGAAGAATTACTGGATCCCTTACACGAACAACTTCTGCCTTACCAAGGGGGCTCCCGTTACCGCGGAGGTATCGGCGCCCAAGTCTACCTTCCTCACGACCGCGGCGCAAAAGATTGTGGAATGCCGTGAGGACGGAAGCACGGCGACATTGGTAGTTGAGAATAATATCGCGGAGCCAGAACTCAACCGTGTTATCCAAGGCCACAAGGTCAATGGAGTGGCTCTGACGCCATCGGTGAGTTTTAACTGCACTCACCACTTCGAATAGAAAAAGCTAATCCCATATATGTAGTCTCTCTACGCTGATATTGCGCAAACGCTTGTCGACCACTTGATCACAGAATACAAACCAGAGTACCAGGGCCTGGGACTGGACGTGTGCGACATGACTGTGCCCAAGCCTCTCATAGCCAAGTCCGGTGATCAATTCTTCAGAGTCTCGGCGGTGATGAGCTGGGCCGAGCAGAAGGCGAGCGTGCAAGTCTGGTCTGTGAACGGAGACGGCAAGAAAACGGTCGAGCACGCCCATTGCACTGTCAAGCTCTTCAACTGCGCCGAGCGCGAGACGGAGTGGAAGAGAAACTCCTACCTGATCAAACGAAGTGTCTCTCTGCTGCAGGACAAGGCGCAGACCGGAGAGGCTCACCGCATGCAGCGAGGAATGGTGTACAAGCTGTTTGCTGCGCTGGTGGACTATGACGAAAACTTCAAGGCCATCCAGGAAGTCATCCTGGACAGCAATCAGCATGAAGCCACGGCGCGAGTCAAGTTCCAAGCCCCTGCGGGCAACTTCCACCGCAACCCCTTCTGGATCGACAGTTTCGGCCATCTGTCTGGGTTCATCATGAATGCCAGCGACGCGACCGACTCCAAGAACCAGGTATTCGTCAACCACGGATGGGATTCCATGCGCTGCCTGAAGAAGTTCTCCGGCGACGCTACTTACCAGACGTATGTGAAGATGCAGCCGTGGAAGGACTCCATCTGGGCGGGTGACGTCTATGTCTTTGAAGGGGATGACATTATCGCTGTGTACGGGGGTGTCAAGGTATGCCTCCAGATAACAATTGAAAAAAAGAAAATGATTTACTGACGGCGGCCTACAGTTCCAAGCGCTAGCTCGAAAGATCCTGGATACCGTTCTCCCTCCAGTCGGAGGGTCCAAGACCGCCAGCGCGCCGGCGCCAGCCAGGCCCATTGGGGAGAAGAAAGCTCCTCCCCCTATCAAGGTCACTGGCCCTCCCAAGCCCAACCCAAGCAATGCACGTGCTGCATCACCGGTGGTTGCACGGGCATTGGAGATCCTGGCTGCGGAGGTCGGTCTGTCCGAGGCTGAAATGACCGACAGTCTCAACTTTGCCGACTACGGGGTCGACTCGCTGCTTTCCTTGACGGTGACCGGTAGGTATCGCGAAGAACTGAACCTTGATCTTGAATCGTCCGTGTTCATGGATTACCCAACCATCAAGGATTTCAAGGCATACCTGGCCGAGAAGGGCTTCTGCGACAGCAGCAGTCCCGAGCCGTCCAGCGAGCCCGAGTCCAAGTTCTCTTTCAACAGCGACGCATCATCCGAAGTTTCCAGCGGACCTACCACTCCTGGAATTACATCTCCGGTCAAGCAAGAGGCGCCCAAGGGCGGACAAAACAAAGTCTGGCAAAGCATCTGCAGTATCATCGCCGAGGAAATCGGGGTGTCGGTCGGAGACATTGACCCGAGCGACAACCTGCCAGAGATGGGCATGGACTCTCTGCTGTCCCTGACCGTGCTCGGTCGGATCCGAGAGACACTTGACATGGATCTGCCTGCGGAGTTCTTCCTCGAGAACCCGACACTCGATGCGGTGCAAGCTGCGCTGGATCTGAAGCCCACGATGGTCCCTGCAGCTACGCCGGTCTCCGAACCCATCCGGCTCCTCGAGACGATCGACAACAAGAAGCCCAAGGCCCCCCGACATCCTCCGGCGACCTCGATACTTCTCCAGGGCAACCCCCGCACCGCCACCAAAAAGCTCTTCATGTTCCCCGACGGTTCGGGCTCCGCCTCCTCCTACGCGACGATCCCGGCCCTCTCCCCGGATGTCTGTGTCTACGGTCTCAATTGCCCTTACATGAAGACACCTCAGAACCTCACGTGCAGTCTTGACGAGCTGACGGAGCCCTATTTGGCTGAGATCCGCCGTCGTCAGCCCAAGGGACCCTACAGCTTTGGTGGTTGGTCGGCCGGTGGCATCTGCGCCTTTGACGCAGCCCGTCAGCTGATCCTCGAGGAAGGGGAGGAGGTGGAGCGGTTGCTGCTGCTCGACTCGCCCTTCCCCATCGGTCTGGAGAAGCTGCCCCCTCGTCTGTACAAGTTCTTCAACTCGATCGGGCTCTTTGGCGACGGGAAGCGGGCGCCTCCCGACTGGCTCCTCCCCCACTTCCTCGCCTTCATCGACTCGCTCGACGCCTACAAAGCGGTTCCTCTGCCGTTCAACGACAGCAAATGGGCCAAGAAGATGCCCAAGACCTACCTAATCTGGGCCAAGGACGGGGTCTGCGGCAAGCCGGGCGATCCCCGGCCGGAGCCTGCAGAGGATGGATCCGAGGACCCCCGAGAAATGAAGTGGCTGCTCAACGACCGAACGGATCTGGGACCAAACAAATGGGATACTCTGGTCGGCCCGCAGAACATTGGCGGAATCCATGTGATGGAGGAAGCGAATCATTTCACCATGACGACGGGACAGAAGGCGAAGGAGTTGTCGCAATTCATGGCCACGGCCATGAGTTCCTAGGTTGGGGTGGAGTTGTGCATACCTAAATTGTTTTCTTTTTTCTCTCTTTCTTTTTTTTTTTATTTCTCGGCTAATAATCGCAACATGTACCTTACTCCCCTTCTCAAGTGTAACTTAACCCGATTTTAGTTGCGTTTGGAGTATCTAATGGATGTCTTTTCTGAAGGTCTGAAACGTCAACATGGGACGTGGCTTGGCTTGTACACAGCCTTGGAGTAAGTAGCCTAGGACTATTCTTGAACGAGGCTTGGATATGCCAAGAGTCGGGGGTTCTGCCAATGCGGACATCATTTGAGGATGCACTTCAATGTAATTGATGTCTGATGACGATGCCTTGGTTGTGTGTTGGTGGCAAGGTTAAGAGGTGAAGAGTAGATATTTCCGAATCACGGGACCGTGAGAGGGCGAGCCTTAGGTGTCCAGGCCGAAACCAGTGACTGAGGCAGATTTCTATGTACTTGTGCTATGGCAGCGTCAAGCCTTGATTCTTAGATCAAGCTCTCATTAGAGATCAGTTGTGTCTCTCAAACAGCTCAGAAGTTCTAGAAGGGCTGCCGAGACCGAGGTCTATGGTTCAATCATTTCATGCTGTGCGATTTGTCAATGTTA
The DNA here is from genome assembly GCA_014250555.1 of Aspergillus oerlinghausenensis. Lineage (NCBI taxonomy): Eukaryota > Fungi > Ascomycota > Eurotiomycetes > Eurotiales > Aspergillaceae > Aspergillus > Aspergillus oerlinghausenensis. Next base: position 69,241 of record JAAKEQ010000046.1, read on the forward strand.
CATCAACTGTCTACCGAGCAAGCTTATCTGGACTGTCAATCAATGCTTTGTATTATTATTATTATTATTATTATTATTGCAAAGAGGCCAATGATCTATTGAAATAAACCAGACTACGGAGTAATGGGAAGGGATCACGCGATCAACTGCCATCAACTGCCATGCTATGTATCCGTACAGTCAAGTCATCCTTTGTTCTCCCCTTGTCCATTTGTCCATTTGTCCATCTCCTCGAGCTGACGCCTGAGGGGAAGATGGAAGATGAGACAGGACTCCGAATAACCGACCACAACAAACCAATCATAAGACATTTCGGAATTACTTTGACACATTGCTGGATGTGATTGGACAAAGGCAGAGACACTGCCCCGTGTGGCCAATCCTAAACAGGAAAGGGATCACTGGGTCTGGCGCTGAACGTGTGTCATCTTGCCTGTTTGGGTTTAGCCTGGGATTAGGCAAAAAAATAATAAAATAATAATAATAAAATAAAAAAAAAACATCTATTCTGGGCATAAAATGGAAAGGATTGAAAAGGAGGTAATCAATAGAAGGATTTGCCTCATAGTACTCCGTACTCCGTACTCCGTAATTGATTTAGACACTCATCTCTCTCATATGCTCTGGAAGAACACAATACTGATATCAATAATGTCGTAGAGATACCGTCTTCAAGTGAAAAGTAAAAGTCGGCTGCTGAACTGGGGCAGGGACTCCGCACTTCTAAAATAAGTCATCTCCTCCACTTGGATGTTCTTCCACCGATCATTGGCTTGGTAGGATTTGCTACCTCGAATGGGCATGTATTGGCGCTCAATCAGGGGCCAAATCCAACGCCCCAGGGTCTAGGGTCTAGGGTCAAGTTGAATCCATGTCTCCATCTCGTGTTTCAACTGTGCCTGATCTCAATAGTCCTTATCCTAGTCCTAGTCCTAGTCCTTGTCCTTGTCCTAGTCCTTGTCCCTAATCTATCCCAATCCTGCGGCTCCTACTGCTGTGCTTGAGGAGTACCTAGTGTCTGCCTTGTCCAGTGGATTCTCTAGTCAAAGAGCTTCCAAGCTAATCCCAAGGCCGACTTAGTGACAGTAACTAGTTAATAAAACCGCTGATAAATTCTCTTCTTCTGGTTTACTGCCTTCCTCCATTCATCTTTGCATCTCTACATCTCTTCGGCTTTTTCACTCTTCACTCCTTTCGAGCTCCTCTTTCAACAAGAGCTTCGAGAGCTTCGTCATCTCGCTTCGTTTGCTCATCCTCATCGATGCGTTCTCCGTCTCGTTGAATGCGGATGTCTCCCTCTCGTAGCAATTCTTGCTGATCGCGTGCCCCATCGTGGGCTATGCGAGTTTCCCTATTCGACTAATAGAACACCCCATAATCATATCGCTGAGAAGCTGCCATCTTCTCCTTCCTCATCGTCATGAACTTCTCCAAGCTCTCCGAGCTCGTTGATCAGCTCGTTCGAGTCGTCCGAGATTCCCCGGCGCACACCTTCGACCGATGGTGGAGTGTATCGCGGAGATTCTTCTTCACCCTCACCTTCATCTCGCTGATCTGGGCCAAATTCTTACACATATATGCTCATCTCCACTCGTTACCGCCAGCCAAATTGCTTTTGTGGGGTCCGACCTTCTTTTTCCAGGATGTCATCTTTATCCTCGTCGTCCGGCTGCTCACCCAGACCATCCCCTGGCGACCTGCCGCCGTTGTCGCTGCAGTATGCACTGTGCCATTCAGGTAGATACCAACCGTTCCTTCTGGGAAAAAAAAGAAAAAAAACCGGCTGAAACAACCGATATCTGACTGCTGCTCTCTTACTAGTTTGCTGATGTCTGGCATGGCGTCTTCCGCCACCTCCTTTTACGTCGTGACCGGCGCCGAGATCCACTGGCGACAGATCCGCACTTTTCAGAGCGATGCGGCTGCCGTTCGGACCCTGCTCACCGGATTGACAGGGTTTCTGATCGTGGAAGCCGTCATAATTGCCGCCTCCTGGTTCCTGGCGGCACCCATTCACCGAGCCACGGGTGGGGTCTTACGGATCTTGGTGACGCCCTTGCAGAGGCTAGCGCAACGGATCTGGAGCCTTCGTTGCCCGCAGTGGAGGAGGAAGGCTACCCCCATGGATCCCGAGCGGTATGAACAGATTGCGGTCGATGATTACCTGGACGACAAGAGTGACGACGGAGACTCGGTGTTTCTCCTCGACCCGCTGAGTCCCGAGACCCCTGTCAGACATCACGAATCGCTGGTCAAACGTCTGGCCGTCTTCGTCTTCTTCGGCGCATATGTGCTCCTCCGATGCCTTCGCCCCCCCAATCCTTCGTACATGTTCCTGTCCGGCGCGCTGCCCGTCGTCCCCTTCGCCCCAGCGAACCGCGGCGGGTCACCGATCGATGCCGACGTGATGCCGGGTGACTACCGCTGGCTGGAAGGTCGCTCGGCGCTGGATAAGGCGCCCAGGTGGGATTGGCTGCCGAGCGATCCCATCGCCGGGTTCGAGGATTGGTATCCGGGATTCGAGGACGATCATCCACCGCATCCTGGACCGCATCCTGGACCGCATCCCGGACCGGATCACAAGCCGCATCATCGCCGTCGTCCTCCCCCGCTGCATTACAACCCGGCCAAGGATCCGTTGCACATCTCCAATCTAGAGAACCCTGTGTTAGAACCCCTGAAGGAAGCGCTCGCCAGCGGAAACGTGAGCATCAAGCACGTCATCCTGCTGAAATTGGAGAGCACCCGCGCCGACGTCTTTCCGCTGCGCAAGGACTCGTTCATGTGGAATCGCATCGCCGATTCCCACACGAACCACACCATTCCCGATGCCGTGCAGCAGAAACTGGCCAACTTGACCCGGACGGCCGAGTATCTCACCGGGTTTGACTCGGGCTTTTCGCGCGACCCGGCTGCACACAATGGAAGAAAGGCGTTCGGCGGCATCAGCGCCCGCAATGCCTTCACCACGGGCACCTACACGCTCAAGAGTCTGGTCGGAACCGTCTGCGGCGTTACCCCACTGGTGACCGATTTCAACCGCGAGTACAAGCATCACATCTACCAACCGTGCATGCCGCATGTCCTCAACGCCCTGAACCGCCAGATTGACATCGCGAACAGAACCAACGATTTCACTTCGTGGCCCTGGCACTCCAAATGGATGCAGTCTGTGACCGAGGGCTACGACAAGCAGAACGAGCTGACGCCACGACTGGGTTTCAAGGACATTCTCGCCAAGGAGCAGCTGGAAAGCCCCAGCGCCAAGCACTGGCCGGTCAAGTCCAAGGAGATCAACTATTATGGATACCCGGACACCGAGCTGCGCGAGTACTTTCGCGATGCGATCGATGACGCCGAGCGAGAGCACAGGCGACTGTTCATCACCCATCTGACCGGGACGACTCACCATCCGTGGGGGATGCCCAACAACAGCTACCAGCACTTTATGGGCGACAAGAACTTCAAGGCCAAGGATGATCTCAACAAGTATCTGAACACCATCGGTTTCATCGACAACTGGCTGGCGGAGATTATGGACATTCTCAAGGAGAAAGGCGTCGCGGACGAGACCCTGCTCGTCATGGCCGGCGATCACGGATTGTCTCTTCCCAATGACGGCGGCGTCACTCCCTACGACAATCCGCATATCGGCAGCTTCCAGGTTCCCATCGTGTTTGCGCACCCCAGACTTCCCCCCGTCGAGATCACGTCGCCAGTGATCTCGGATCAGATCGTGCCAACGATCCTGGATCTCTTGATTGAATCCTCCTCGCTGGAGGAAAAGGCCACCCGTGCGGCCAAGGACGTGCTGTCCCTCTATGAAGGCCAGTCGATGATTCGGCCCTTGATCCCCGAGCAGGACGGCAAGCAAGACTGGCAGTTCACCGTGATGAACACGGGCGGTTCCTGGCTGGCAGTGCGCTCCGCCGCCAAACCCGCCTACCGGCTGGTCATCCCCCTCATCGACGATCTGGAGTGGCGGTTCACGGATCTGGAAAAGGATCCCAACGAACTCCACCCGATCAAGAACTTTGACCTGATTGATCTGGCCCACAAACTTGAAAAACAGTACGGGCCCGAAGTGACCAACTGGGTCCGCGACGCAGCTCATGTTGCCTCGTGGTGGGTGGGAGAAAACTGGCGTCGCTACCGGTATCGTCCCGAGCCCAAGCACTGACGATTGCATATTTTCTTGACTTCGATTTTGGTTCTCCTCTTGTATATGCTCTTCAGCTCTGCCGTTTGCGTTTTCATATTACATATTGCATCTCGTCGATATACCCGACCTCCAGGCGTACCCACCTTCCCAGTTCATTGGAGGAGTCACAAACAACTGGACAATCTTTTTAAAGCGATTGTACATATTATTTTGGAATACATGTCGAATTCAATCATCATTGGAGTATGCTTCACCATTGGTTCAACATCAGTATGGTCTGTACTTGGCAGGAGCCATATGATCTGGTTGAGGCACCGCCTGTCTTCGTCTGTATAGCCTGGCAATCGGCATATTCCAGCACCATGCCTCAGTAGACTAGTTACGGTCAGCTGAACAGTTGCATCTGGAATATATGCTCAGCTCGTCAGCGCAGTATATGAAGCACTACTTACTGGAGAGTGCGGTTGTTACTATAGGTGGATGTTTAACCATACATGACAGACACGCAAGTATTCTCCGGGCCACGTTGAGATTAGTATATGCTGCCGGCAGATTTATCCAACATCTCGGGAATGATTCCTGTCTGAGACGTCTGCAGCATGCACTCCCGCATGATTCAGGTCTGCAGAACATTCCCCGCTCTCATATCAGTAATTGTGAGGCCGATCGCCTACCTACCCGGTCATATTTACCCGCGACACCGGTCTCCACGGATAATCTCCTGGTGCAATGGCTTCGTCTGGCAAATGAGAGTGTTGCATTTGTTGGACGTGTAAACCTCAAACCGCGCCGAGACTCCGAGCCCCTTGCAGGAAGTGATGAAATGACAACGCCAATTTATCCAGAACGTGTACTGTCCTACGCACAGGCTCTCCCTCAGGCCGGGCCAATACCATGACAGTGATCCTCCTGGGCAGGTTGCACCATGGACGCCCAGACGGGATATGTTGCACTTCTTATCGGTCCTGTGTATCTGACCGGGCTAAGGGCCGTGGGGTTCGTGGTATTTCTTCAGCTCGTTCGCACTCCTCTCGACGAGTGCTGGAATGACGTTCTCTCATCTATCCACGACGCTGTGCTTTCGCTGCTGATGAAGCTCCTCAACCGTCTCTCCGCCGCGTTCTTCGCGGCCGGCATTGGTCTGTCATGATATTACTGGCCTGAACTACCGGGAACTGTTAGCTAACTCTGGCCAGTGCTGGAACCATGCTGGGCCCAGTCGAGCACCCCGGTGGTCTACACCGACCCCGCCACGGGCATCACGTTTGATACGTGGACAGTGCCCACAAGCCAGACCGCAGGTGGTCTCACCTTCGGCGTGGCCCTCCCCAGCACGGCGCTGACTACGGACGCGACCGAGTTCATCGGATACCTGGTATGCCCTCGCCGACTCCAGTGACCTATCTAGCTGACCAGAAAGCAATGCGCATCCACCGCCGCCACGAAAACAGGATGGTGCGGCATCTCCCTCAAGGGAAGCATGACCAGCAACCTCCTCCTCATGGCATGGCCGTACGAGGACGAGATCCTGACCTCCTTCCGCTTCAGCTCGGGCTATACCATGCCCGACGTGTACGCCGGCAACGCGACCCTCACGCAGATCTCGTCGTCCGTCAACGCCACGCACTACACGCTGCTCTTCCGCTGCCAGGGCTGTCTCGCCTGGAACCACAACGGGGTGACGGGGTCTGCGCCGACCAGCGCCAAACAGCTGGTGCTCGGGTGGGCCCAGTCCGTCGCTGCGCCGGGGAGCCCGTCCTGTCCTGCGCAGATTACCCTGCAGCAGCACGATGCGCAGGGGATCTGGGTGGCGAAGCTTGATGCGTCGGCTGCCAGCGCGTCGTACGAGAAGTGGGCGGCGCTGGCGAACAAGACTGTTCCTGGTGATTGCTCCGGTGGCGGTGGTGGCACGGGTCCTGTTGGAGTGCCGGTGCCGCCTGGAACGACGTTTGATTATGTGGTTGTCGGTGGTGGTGCAGGCGGGATTGTCGTCGCGGACCGGCTTAGCGAGGCCGGCCACAGCGTGCTGTTGATCGAGAAGGGGCCCCCGTCTTCGGGCCGCTGGGGTGGTACCATGAAGCCTGACTGGCTGGTTGGGACGAACCTGACTCGATTTGACGTGCCGGGGCTGTGCAATCAGATCTGGCATGATTCCGCGGGGATTGCCTGCGACGATATCGACCAGATGGCGGGTTGCGTTCTGGGAGGAGGGACGGCCGTTAATGCCGCCCTGTGGTGGAAGGTATGTCTTCTCTTCGTTGTGAACCCAGATCACGTTAATAACGGCAAAAGCCATATCCCCTCGACTGGACCTACAATTTCCCCGCTGGCTGGCAAGCGGAGGACATGGTCTCCCCGACAAACCGGGTCTTCAACCGCATCCCCTGGACCGTCCATCCTTCCGCGGATGGAAAGATCTACATGCAGCAGGGCTACAACGTCATCGCGGGCGGTCTGCAAGCAGCCGGCTGGAAGGAACTGACGCTGAACGACAACCCATCGTCGAAGAACCATACCTACGGCCATACCCCGTACATGTTCTCGCACGGCGAGCGCGGCGGCCCGATGGCGACGTATCTAGTGTCTGCCAGTAAGCGAAACAACTTTAAGCTCTGGATGAACACGACCGTCAAGCGGGTGGTCCGTACGGCTGACGGACATGTCACTGGCGTGGAGGTGGAGCCCTTCCTGGACGGCGGATACGAGGGCGTCGTCAACGTCACGGCGAAGACGGGGCGTGTCGTTCTTTCGGCGGGGACGTTCGGTTCGGCCAGGATTCTGATGCGAAGTATTTGCCATTTTGTTCTATCATGGATTGCGCTAATGCGGACAGGTGGTATCGGACCGTCGGATCAGCTGGATATCGTGAAGAGCTCGAGTGATGGACCCACGATGATCGACAAGTCAGCCTGGATTAACCTGCCTGTGGGCATGAATCTCGTGGATCACGTCAATGTAAGGTTAAGTCTCTACCTGATGATCGGGTCAGCACTGACAAAAACAGACCGATACTGTTGCCACCCACCCCGACATTGTCTTCTATGACTTTTACGCGGCGTACGATGACCCGATCAAGAGCGACGCATCGAGCTATCTCAGTAAGCTTACCTGTCAATTTGAGACGCGTTTCTGACCGCATCAGACAATCGCATCGGCATCCTAACCCAGTCCGCCCCTAACATCGGTCCAATGTAAGTACCCCTCGGCATGACCTACAGCCTGCTGACCATCAATCAGCTTCTTCGACGAAATCCCCGGCGCCGACGGCATCACCCGGCAGATTCAGTGGACCGCCAGAATGGAAGGAGGCCACGGCACACCCGATGACCGTAAGCGATGAACTGAAGCATGAATGGCGAACCCAGGCTGACAGTCATATCTAGACGCCGTCGTCATGAGCCAATACCTCGGCCGTGGCTCGACCTCCCGCGGACGCATGACCATCACCGCAAACTTGGATACCGTCGTCTCGACGCTCCCGTACCTGCGCGATCAGCACGACGTCGACGCCGTCATCCAGGGCCTGGTCAACATGCAGAATGCGCTCAAGGGAGTCGGGCTGAACTGGACCTATCCTGCGCCGAATATCACGGCGGAAGAATTTGTCAACACGGTATGTCGCATCGCATCTGACTCAACGCCACTACTCCATAAACTAACTCCTATAGATGGAAATAACAGCGAGCACCAGACGCGCGAATCACTGGCTGGGTTGGTAACCGGACTCTTTTCTGGGTATTCATGCTGACCATGATCAACCAGGGACCTGCAAAATGGGCACCGACGACGGAAGAACGGGCGGCACGGCGGTGGTGGATACCGATACCAAGGTCTACGGTACCGACAACCTGTTCGTCGTGGATGGGAGTATCTTCCCTGGCATGGTGACTAGCAATCCCTCGGCGTATATCGTGATTGCAGCTGAGCGGGCGGCGGATCGGATTCTTGCGTTGGCTACTTAGTTGCATGCTGATCAACCGTACATTTACTTTGAATCACATATTTTCTTGAATATGGCTCCTCATCTGGTAATTGCAATAGATGCATACTTCATATCCACCATGAGACGCTGGTAGCCTGCCATCATCATCATCATCATCATCATCATCATCATCACTATATACTCCGCTCGCTAGCTGAGCCTCTTCCCCACTGGATGATCAAGAAAAGACAGCAATGGCGCTGGAAAACGCCGCATCAATCTCCTGGGTGCCAGACGCAATGGTATCCTTGTCAGTCGCAGTAGCAATCTCCTGAATAGCACCGGAAAGTGTATCCGTCTTGCTCTGCAGGGCATTCAGGTCCGCGAGGACGAGACTGCCCACGCCGGCGGAGTCGACTTGGGGTTTCTACACAATGATTAGTCTCGTTCATACAACATCGGGAAAGGAGGGATGGGAGTACCTTGGCAACAATCGCATCCAGGGAAGTGACGATATCAGGCTTCAAGCCCAGAAGAGCATTGGTGACGCTGGTGCTGTCGGCGGCGGACAGGGCCGAGGTGGCCTTTGCATCAGAGGTGGCCTTGTCGATGTCGCTTTCCAGCTGCTGCTCGACGGCCTGGGCTGCGAGTGCCTGGGACAGGTCGCCGGTGAACTCGTTGAAGTGCTGGGTGAGAGTGTTGATGTCGGTCTTGATGGTGTTGAGGTCACTAAGGATGGTGGCGGCGTCGCGGACCACGAGGGGTCCAGAGATGGCCACGCCGATGAGAGTGGCGAGCACGGCAGTAGAGAGTTTGAATTGCATTTTGCTGTCTATCTGTCTGTCTGTCTGTTTGTTGAGTGATTTATGGTAAGGCATGGATACCGGTGTCGATGGGCTTTATATAGTTTTTCGCCCTTGGGCCTTTGCTGGAGACCACCAGCATGAGACAATGGGGAGATCCTCGGTATGAAGAGTCCTCATCTGGATGTCGCAAAAGGACGTTGCAAGTCCACCAATCGAGCTGTACGACATGAGTGTGAGGAATCGCATTCTGCACTGTCTGCAGAATGAGACCCGGAGGAGTGTATTCACATGGATGACCTAGAACACCTAGGTATGAAGTTATATTGACCCAAGCCACCGTCAGCATCCATAGATGAATCCTTCCAATCACCCCCTGCTTACCCCACACTTCCCCGGGCAGAGACAACCCATTAATCCATGACGAATTGTATAAGGCGTTACGATTGGTGAGAAATAAACTAGCTACGGCGTGTTTGGTCTAGACTCGGACAGATGTAACCTCAGAAGACGCACTATATCGGGTGTTAAGCGACGGAGCGTCTGATGTGTGACTTGCCACTCTGTTCTTGCAGCTCGGCGCCAGACTTGGTTATGGATCAGCAAGCCCATTATTGAGAAGTATGCCGTGATTGGGGTAGAAGTCGACCTGGCTCAATATCGAGCCAGTCAGGCAAGTGTTGCGAAGGCTCAATACCGGTAGTGCGCCGATATCGTCATCTCCAAATATATAGGACATGCAGATGGCCACATGACTCGACTGAATCCTTTGATATGTTGGTTGAGTGATAATACGAACGCAAGTGGTTGTTATAAGCAGGTTGATGCCCTGCCTCGGAATGACTCTCCGTAGCATCTGATCAGGGAAGGCATACCTACATGGGTTCAAGAGCCAACTTTATCCGGACAACTGCCGAATGCACCGTCTGTGGTATCAGAAGCGGAAATGTACCTGAGAGAGACACTCTATCTCCGTGTTGGTTAGAGAATGTTAACTCAGGCCGACTACCCTTCAAGAAAGGATACTTAGACCTCGACAGTCTTGCTGTATCCAATCCGAGTATGATCTTACGAGCACCATGCTTCTAATGATGAGGAGAGATGATAGCCAGTCACCCTTGTAAGTGCTAGTAGTGTAATGGTGCCCAGACCAACGTAGCCAGCAATGTATGACACGAGAGATTAGTCAATAATGCCGGTGAGGTGAGACCAATGTAATGGATATGGATTGGCAGGACACTAGATGACCCTGTAACACTATTTTATGGATCTTTCTTAGTGATAATGCTTTAAGAGTGTGAGCAGTTCTCATCATACGGCAGTAGTATGGACACATCATGCAGCTCTTTATATTAGAATGGCCGTACAACTTACGACGAGGACTTCCCTCATGGGTTCCAATCTAGCATTAATAACTTGAGATGCATTCGATCTCTTGCATACAGATTCCTCTTGATCGGCCACTGCCGACAATAACCACTACTAATGCATGTCCGATCTGCTAGTCCATGAATGACGTATTCTCAGATGAATATCTCATGTCAAACAGAATGGCCCATAACTGACCAGGGCAACAGTGCGGCTGCCTGTCTTTCCCTGCAGCAATCTGCCCAGAACGTCCACCACGACCGCCATCGTCACCCTCTACCTGACTGAAATATCACCGTTCTGATGTCCCGTCTCTCCGTCTCCTATGTCCGACACGCTGAAGCCAGCTGGTAGGATGGCCGCTAGAAGTACGAGCGGAAGTACTGGTCGCTACCACTATGGTGTCACCGGGAACTATCTACTGGGCCAACATCGGCCGACTGGTATACTCGGTTTGGAGAAGGCGTTAATGGGAGTCACGAGGAGGAAACCCGAGAATTTGACATTGATCTGCCCTGCCGAGGGATATCCATTGACCGAAGAGGGCTGGAGAAGAATGTTGTCGAAAAAAGTCGGCGGACTGGGAGAGATCTTCCTGCTGATTACCATAACTTGCAGTACATACTGGTCTGTCGATTCATATCCGGCATCGGCGAAGGATTAAATGATAATAAAAAAGGATAATCCGGGTAAGTTGATCCTTTACTGCATGCTCCGAATTCGCTGCCATCGGAGTATCAGTATTAAGCATCGTTATCTCCGTGAGGCCAGGCTTGCATCATCGCATTTTCCTTTCAAATGATTCGCCTATGACTCGACCGAGTCGACAAGAATAACTGCAGTGGATCTGTTCATTCATCTGCTCCAACCGAGGCCAACCAAGCAATGCCTTCAAAGCTTGACAAAGCCCGTTGTGGATCCTCGGCTCGTCAGTGGCAACAATGTGCCGATAACTCGGGGATTCCCCGTCTGGAGACCAGTATTGCATTTGCCCATTGCTTGTCCGATGAGGAGGAATTGTAGTGACATGCATATCTCATTTTCATTATCTTTGGTATTACCTTTGAGATATGCCTCCCGATCCCTTTTAAGCCTTCTCTCCCTGGCTCCCTAAGTGTGACCCAACCGGGACCAATATTCAATGGCGTCAGGTGAAGGCCAAGTTGGCTTCGATGCCACTCCCGGGAAAATTGAAGATGCCCACAGCGAGGATCTGACGCTGGTCCTCTCGGAAGAGCAAGCTTTGGCTCGGGCCAGGCACGCCCCCGAGGAAGCTCTACCCATCTGTATAGCGTTCGCCCATGACGACCCGCGATAATCCGCGAAACTGGGGCAAACTGCGAAATTGGTATATTACCTTCTTCGCCAGTATACTCAACGTCCTCACGTACGTTCCCTGCTCCATTTTGCATGACTTTTCCTGACAAACCACCAGCTGCTGGTGCGCAGGGGGCAGCTCGTCGGGAGCCACCGGCCACGGCTTCAACACCGGCCAGCAGGGCCTTTCCTTCCTCGGCATGGCCATCGGGCCGATTATTGCATTCTGCCTCTATCTGCTCCAGGAACGGTACTACCTGCGCCGCGTCGCCGCCAACGGAGGCAAAGGCGAGCCCGAGGCACGGATGTGGATGGCGCGGTTGGGGGGGGGCGGCTCTGATCCCCATCAGTCTATTCTGGTTCGGCTGGACGAGCTACCGCTCCGTGCACTGGATCGTGCCGATCATCGCGTCCTCGTTCTTCGGCGCGGGCATCTACATGGTTATCCTGAGTATTCTGAACTACGTGGTGGACAGCTACCAGACGTACTCGGCCTCGGCGCTGGCGGGGGTGATTCTGGTCAGGAACGTCGTCGGCGCGGGGTTCCCCCTGTTCGCAAGCCAGATGTACCAGCGGCTGGGCTACGAGTGGGTGTCGAGTCTGCTGGGCTTCCTTGGCCATCCTCCTCGTGCTGACCCCGTTTGTGTTCTTCTACATGGGCCGAGCGATCCGGCTGCGGAGTCCGTGGGCTCGTGAGCATTTTGACTCGAATGAGGATAGTCCTCATTGATTTGACATTCATGTATATACAGACCTGATAATAGATATCAATACTTGGTTTCGGCCATGTCCCCTCTAGCCGCAGCGCCTAGGTCATCCAGCTCCGACCCCAGCCGCACCTGGGACTGGATGAACGAGCCGCGATCATCCTGCATAGGCTTGTAGTGCGTATCTGGGCTCTTGGAGATGACCGCCATGACGGACGCGTAGATGACCAAGAGCAGCAAAATGAGGGTGAGCGCCGCATTGATGACGAAGAAGCAAACGCCCATCACCCCGGAGACGATCCCCGGCTGGTCAAACACGCCGGAGAAAAAGAGCACAAAAATAGCGTTGAGGAAGTTCACCGCCGCGATGGCGATGTTGTACGTGTTGGTGCGCTTGTCCATCCATGGGCGCACGACGCTCACCCCGATCAGCATCAGGCCCTCGATGACGAGCAGCGCGACTGTCTGCACGATCGGCACCGTCTGCCCTAAGCTGATGAACAGCGCTTTGACGAACAGGTAGCCGATGACGACGAGGATGAAGCTGGCGGCTGTGGCGCGGTACTGCACGTACAGGAAGCCCCAGCGGTTGAGGCAGGTGGTGTCCGAGTAGAGGACATAGGCCGGGTTGCGGTGCATCGAGATGGACTTTCGCATGAGCAGGATGATCTTGACCGCGGCCCAGACCAGCGCCCCGATGATCGAAGCCAGGATGATGGCCGCCACCACGATCTCCGCCGACGAGTCACGCTGCGTGAATTCCCACAGGCAGAAGATGCTCAGCGGCGCGAAGCCAATAAAGACAAGACGGTACAAAACCCCGCGGGCCACGACGTCCCATTCAGCGAGGAAGTACCCCCATGCTGGACCCGTTTGCCCCCTTTTCGCCAGCACCGCGCAGACCATTTTCATCAGCAGGACGATGATCATCACCACCAGAGCAAAGAACGTGAAAATGATAATACTAGTCAGGAACAAGTTTGTATCCTCGATGGCCGCCTTGAGCCCCACGCGCTTGATCCCCCGGACAATCACATTCGTCGGGCTCTCAGCCACCGCGCGCTTCCGCTTCTTCAGCACATTCACCGACGTGGTGGTCAACTGCATCAGCAGCGTCGACGGCACGCCCCCCGTCGACCGCTGGTACCATGTTCCGATCTTCTGCACCGCCCCGACCCGAATCACCCCCATGCTCCACTGGAAGTTCTGCGTCCACGACTGCACCATCGGCGGCATGTGCACGGCCAGCATCCCGACCATGGCCTGCGCCTGCACGAAGCTAAACAGCGCGAGGGTGTTGCCGGCCAGATGGGCGGCCGCGTTGGAATGGCCCTGCGTCGAGGTGAATGCCGACGCGGCGAGCCCCAGTCCCGAGATGATGGCCGTGGTCCAGCCGACTCCGGCCTGGTAGACTGTCTTGTCGTTGGAGAGGCGCGCCTCGACGCAGGTGATGCTCTCGCCGGTTGCGCTGGAGTTGACGTAGATCCGGACGGTGGCGTCGAGGTCAGGGACGGTATATGCGATGCCTGCACGATTAGACGGCGTAGGTAGAGGGTAGGCAGAGGGTAGGAAGAGACTCACCGGGAATCTTGCTGACGACATCCTTCCCGACCTCGATGGAGGCGGTCGGAACGTCGATGGGACCGGCATTCATCGGACAGAAGCCCTTCATCTTGTCGGTCTTGCACGGATCGATCGTCTTCTGGGGGATCGCATATCCGTAGACGTACAGGGTAAGGTCGGCGGTGACTTTGCCAGAGATGGAGGCCACGCCATCGAAACTGAAGGTCAGAGTCCGGTTATCTGGAGTAAAGAGGACATTGAAATAGGTTGCAGTGAAATTCGAGCTGTCTTGACAGATATTCAGGGCGTTGGATTCAATGAGTCGGACGGCCGAGGCGGGGAGGCAGAGCCTCAGGATGCCTAGAAAGCCGAAAACGAGCGACAGTAAATTCATTATTAATTATGAAAGAGTGGTCACTTCATTGAGAGCATTAAAGTGTAAACAAATTAACAAAGATTAAGTTGTTGTGATAGAATACTGGTACTCAGGTTGACAGAGGATGACAGAAAGAATGACAGAGAAGCAAAAGGCACGTCACATGCAGTGGTAGAGGAAAGAAAGAAAGAAAGAAAGACATCCGTTCTATTTACAGATATTCATATTATTATCAGGTAGATACATTAATAGATACATTAATTCCATTCGCCCCTGAAGGAAATTGTGAAACTTGAGTTTAAGCGGCCACTTAGTTCAGGGTCTGATAGGCTGCTAAGAACGCCCTTAAAAACGTAGCCAATCTGACTGTTCGATAGCCTTCTTAGCAGCATTACTATTCCTTTACTATTCCACTATTCCCTTTTGAATGATGACAGTTGCCTACTATGAGCATATACGAGTACGATCCCTGTCTATCACTCGATTGGTCATATGAGATCGAGTCCATGCTCCGTATTGGCAATTGCTCTTGTCTTTAAGTAAATTGGCTATTTCTCTTATACTCCGTAGTTAAACTCTTATGATTCAGCCAAATGAGGTTGTTTCCGACTGTCGATCACCGTCTCAGCCTTGACAAGTCCAGTGTCATCGTATGAATATTGTAGTTAATATTTTCTTTTCGTTAATAATCCTACTAGATCCTCTCTTTTAAAGTTAGTTCTTTATACTTTACTTAAGCCTTACTAGTCTTATATTATTATTTTCTTAGCCTTTCTTAGAGGTCTAAGAGTTTCGAGATTTATATTAATGCATTTTATTAGCAGACTTATGCGGACGTCAATTACAGCTGTATAGAACAGTGAAATCCCAAGCACTTTCCTCCGGTCAAGGACAGACAGATACAGCCAGATACTATGATGCAGGGCGTATAGCCACTGGAGTGGATCAGTACCTATATGCCGAGACCTTGATCCAGTAGCTTACTTAGTGAATACTTGGTGAAATACATACAAGCATCCGTAGCAACATTCAGCTAAGCAGATAGATTGCCACGCTATTCTCAGGGCGCCTTCCACAGCTGAATCTCTGTGCTAACGTTCGTACGGCTACAGCAGTAGTTTACTCCGTAAACTAGGCAGAAACACATAAGCACTAATGACTGATGCATATAAAGGATGCCACGCCCCCTAAATACCAAACAGTCACTTAGAATAACTATGTCCACCTCATCACAGTCAGCCCTCCCATACAGTGGCTCCTGCAATTGCGGTTTCATCCAATATGTGGCTGTGATTCCCTGCCCCCATCAATCGACGCCATCGCTCCCGATTCTACAAATGCAATTGCACGACCTGCCAGAAAATGGGTTACTTTCATATGCGCCTCCCGGACGCAGCGAATCAGTTTTTCGTCTTTTCTCCGCCTGAACTTGAATCAATGGGTGACTATCGCTGTGGCAGCGGTCATTTGCAGTGGTTGTTTTGTCCTAAATGCGGGGTGCGGTGCTTCGCAACCGCAGGGCCGTGGATAAGGGATGAAATCGGCAGGGAACTGGTTGACAAGGCAGTCTCGCCGACGATATTTGAAGGAAGAGATATGCTGCCTGTGTGGAGGATGGATCCGGCTCGGTACCTGGAACGAAAGACTGGGTATGTGAGTGTCAATGCAGTCACCATTGACCAGGACCAGATCCATGAACGGAGTCTGGACCTAAGGCACTTGGTCGACCAGAAAGAGGTTGAGTATATCAATTGCAAGGAGAGGAAGGGGGAGAAGAGATATACGTATTCTCATAAAGGGGGAACGTGGTGAGACAAGACTGATGCTACTGAGAGGGCACTGTCAGACATAAACGCAGACCGGATCAGTAACTCGTCAAAATACAGTCCAATAACTAGATGAATTTGAAGGCTTCTTGGGTAACCGCGCGTGCTGAGAAATTTTGAGATAATAAAGTGTATTACTCACTGGCCAGAGCATCTAATCCATTGCTGCACTCCACGATGTCTGTAGTCTGCTCACGCGATTTGAGCATAGTAGGCGGCAAGGAGCGATTATTTGGGGAAGTCTAGCCATCTGGCACTGTACCGTAGTCATGAAAAGAAGAGGATTCGATATTGGTGGACGAAGAGCAAGCGTACCTTTTACACAGTTGGCGGTGTCATGTCTGAACATAATCCGTCCATGGTGGCCCTGTCGGCATGAGGCCACTGATCACATGCTGGGCTACTATATCTGATGAGACCTTGCTGGGGTTTCTCTCAGATAGAAAAGAGGCCGGGTGATAGGTTGCATCTGGCTTACATGCCCTGCAATTTGCACATGCACATCCGGCCTGCATCCGGCCATGGTGACTAGATGTGCCAAGGTACAGCTAACTTAGGATGCGCACTAGATTGAAAGCTCGGCTAATTTTCCGGATGAGACCGTCCATCTTGCAGTGGCTATACGCTGTGTTGAGGGCAGCTTTAATATAATTGCTGACCAGTTGTTTTAACTCAGGAAGCTGCTTGTCAACTTATATCTCACTAATATAATGAAGATGATTTTTTAATTATGCTCTTTCTGATTAGAACAGGGATATTTCTATTTAACAGTGATGACTGTCTGTAGACATTACAGTTATATACTGAGACAAGCACATGTTCTACAATCAAGGGTAATAAGTCAGAGGTGATCATTCACCTGAATCATTGCAAATCACTGGATGCATGCACCAGGCTCCCCATGGATTCCAGTCTTTGACATAGAAAACTAGCGAATGTCAGCCTTGGACAGAGAAGCGATGGTGATAATGGAGGTACACTAATCGTTCAACTCACTGCATGCCTTGCATGCTGAATATTCCCCTGAGATGTGAGGCAGCCGAGGTTCGGACAACTCCATACTATAGTTGATAATTTGAGAAAATTGAGAATTACCCAGTACACACTACGTAAATACAGAATTTGCTAAAAAGAATTCGCTAAATACTACAGTAAACTACTCTGTGTGTGCATATAACCAACTTAAGAACTTCCACTATGACCAGGTTGGTTGATCAAACCGGCCATACGTACTACTGGAAAAGAGGAAATGAACACTATAACTACAAACTCATGAATGGACATACATACAGCGCTAAGCCACTCAGTGGAACTAACCAATAAACAGAGTATATTGATGTGCTCCCATGCTAGGTATCTTGTTTAGTATGCTTAAAGGCGCTAAATGATGTAACCTTGTCTGAGTCATTTACTATCCGCTATCTTACTTTTTGAGTCCGTGTTCCTGTTCTTCCTGGATGGAAATCCGAAAGTTCCATCTCATCTGCCATGGATTTCCACCACAGCGAGCTTCCATCTGAGGGTGATCTCTTCATATTCGAGCGATTTGATAAGGGCTATCACGCGGGAGATATATGCTGTGTTGTCTGTGGTGCCCCAAGCTTTGTAAGCTCTTCTTCAGTCCCCCTAAATCAATAGTCCGCTTATAAAGATCAAGGTGGTGGAAGACGAAGTGCGAAACAAGAATCTTGAGAGGTACAAGTGGTTTGTACCGCTGGCCATCAGAGCTGAGAATTATCACTACGAGAAAGATTGGGATATTGTGAGCCTGCCAAATCATGATCTACCGCTAGAAGTACTCGGGATAGATGGTGGGTTACTCTTTCAGCTCTCATTCTTGTACGAAA
Organism: Aspergillus oerlinghausenensis; assembly: GCA_014250555.1. NCBI lineage: Eukaryota > Fungi > Ascomycota > Eurotiomycetes > Eurotiales > Aspergillaceae > Aspergillus > Aspergillus oerlinghausenensis. The sequence continues at coordinate 87,132 of JAAKEQ010000046.1, forward strand.
ACTATAATCTGCCGAAGAGATTTCTGATTCCTTAGATATCGAGATCGACGGTGTGCATTATGGGGAGCAGCTGTTCAAATTAGAACCCCTGCCTTACGGGGAGCACTCGTCGAAATTAGTCCACGATCTATATACGGAGTACCCGTATGCAACAGTACACTCGGAATGCCTTGACATGATGCGACGTCTGGTAGACTATCGCCAGGCTCTTCTGAAAGCTGGAGTGTCGGTTGGCCCAAAGCGCCCTACTACTCTCAGCCAGTTCTATGAAGTGTTTGAACAGCGATTAACTAGGGTGCATTGGGATTATCCTCTCGGACGCAATGGCACGTTCAACCCCCTTCGTGTAGTAGAGCCACATTACTATTACTTTCGGGACGCCGACCTCTTTCACAATGTCATGTGGGCTTTTGGAGACCAGAAGGTCTATGTGAGTTCTGTATAAGTATAACCTATGGCTCTTCCATCCCATCACTAACAGCCTGCCCTTAGGAATATGAAATGGCACCATCTCCCATACCAGGACTCACTCAGGAGATCCTTTCATACCTGCGACCTCTTCCACCGTCCTTGCAAGGACAGTCTGGATTATCTCTTGGACTGGAGGCACTACCCACCGAGCTCCAAGACATGGTTTTCAAAAATCTACACCCTTTTATCAACCCCCCGCAGACATGCACCCGTTCCTTACCGTCAAGGCTGTGGCGTGACTTGCTTTTCTATCGGCAGATTTTACCATGGCTTTGGGATTTGGACATCTCCGCCCTACAGAGCTTCCCTGTGACATCCGATGCGGTGGACGTTCCGACATTTGAAGCAGAAGAAGTCTGGGATTGGGAGAGACTTGTTCGCACCCTTGCACAAGTGGAGGTGTTCGAACCCGGGCAACCTCTAGAGCATGCTCCCCTCCGCCTGCGGAATCGTCGGCGGATCTGGAGACTACTAGAGGAGGCCGAGGATGGAGATATCGACGAGTGGGTCGAGATTCATGTATATAAGAGAAAATGACGTGGATATATGAAAATACTAGTAAAACAATGCCATTCAGCCGAGGTTCAGTAGCCACTGTGTATCTGAATACAACCCTGCCCCAGTAAGAACCAGGATGCTCAGTCAGGGAATAGAATCTAGAGCAAGTATTTTTAATCCCGCTAGCCACGGTCAGTAAGATGGTATGAGTTCTACTTCGGCTATGCGGATTACTATATACTAACATATGCAGAGTATATTTCGAAAAGATTTATCTTGAAGCTAGTAACATCTCATTGCTCCATATACGGAGGGGGTTTTTGGATTTCTAAATCAACTATAATTGAAAAGTTTTTATGAAGTAGCAAAATGTTGGAGAAATGAAGCAAACCAGGGCAGGATGAGTACCAATCTCCGAGAAGCTCCCCAGCCCCTGAGACTAGTTCATAATAGAGACTCCTAGCCCACTCGGGTACTCGGGAACACAAATCTGTGCGCTCGAACATCCTAATAGATGACTCGATCAAGCATTGCTCCACTACGGTGGGATAAATCGGATGGTCCATTAACTGAAAATCCATGGCTCGAGCCGAACCTCTCCATATTCTTGGCGTGCATGGTATAGTACCCTGTAAGCAACCATATGGATAACGGCAATATTGTACTTACATTAGGTATAGGTAAGTCCTACAAAGGTATTGAAACTATAAACCATGTGGCCAGTGCAAACCCCCAATGAAAGTGGTACAACCTACAGTTCAGTGACAGTAGATACGATGGATAGGAACAAAAGGTAAAGGAATCTAAACCAAACCATAAGACAAGCAACAGTAATGAGTTTCCAAGTGTTTGCCCGCATACGCCTTGAGACTAGAAAGCGCTAGCATGAGACCGTGTTCAGCTAGAGAGTGCCTACCACTAGGAGCCATAGTTCTTATACAATCTCTATGTAACATTAATATACTTCACTATCTATCGGGGTCTGGTCTACATACCCTTGTCTTGTATATTTATCGCTTCGAATTCAGGAGTGATACTCCTCGGCACCCAGTATACCACGAGCTTCGACTAGACCATCCTCAAGTAGTAAGGGCTGGAGGTTCAGAAATAATATAAATACGCCCCATTGTTTCTTTCAAAAATGGAAGACAACAAGATATGCCAGCGTTCAGAATAACGCATCCTAATTGCTAAGTGGCAGCTAAGAGGCTGTTGTTCCACCTCTCGCAGGCAACTCTCGTCCGATCATTTTATCTTGGTTTCTTTCTATAATCCTCATGACGCCTTTCTACCAGGGAGGTTCTACCATTAGAGGTAGTTTCAATCTCTACCTCACTTTCCTTTTATGCGCCATTCTCGTTTCTTCTGACACCGCTTTCGCCTATTCATGGCTTCCACGGAGAGAGAACAGTCCAAAGCCAACATCTACACCAAATGGCAACGCGACGGCTTTGGCTGCAGTGTCAACAGCTACCATCGAATACTCATCCGCCGTCGCGATAGAGTCTAAAGTATCCTATCAGCTGTCTCAATTAGCTACCATCCCGGCCATCCCTCTTCCGACGGACCTCCCATATTATGATATCCTGAATCAGGTTGCGGGCCTCATGCCGCCGCTTCAGACAGGTAGCGTACAGAACAACAGTGTCCAGATGTTGGCAGCTATGAGGGACAATCTACGACTGCTAAGGCAATGGAAACAGAAGATGGCGCAAATCTTTTGAGTGAATACCGCAAGGCTTTACAAGCTATACGTGAGAGATACCATCTTGATGGCACAGGGAACGTGTGCAACAAGCCTATCAGTTTAGATTGGGATAGGGCTACTACAGATGGCGCCCCGAGGCCTCTCCTTGCCCGCCGAGATTCGTGTCCATTCCCAATCACGACCAAAGATCCTACCAACCCTACTGGCACATCTACTGCTCCAACGAAGACTACCACATCTTTATCTATTCCAACAGCGACCAAATCCAGTGATCCAATCTACTGCTTCAATGAGCACAACGATGGCTCCTATGTACCCTTCAAAACACTGGGGCACAGGCGGTAATGGAAGCACTTTGCTACAACGGCAACTCACTAAAGCCTGGGGGACCTCCATACACGTATGTTTACAGTGATCCCTCTGGAATCAACGTGATTGCATCTGTTCAATGGGCCCCGGATCAGTCTGGCTGCAAGCCAGAGAAGGAAGTCGAGATGAAAATCCACGTACGTGCCCTTTCCCCTCCATGTTATTCACAGCACTAACAAAACCTTTACAACTAGTGTGAATCTTCAATGAAGTTTTGTTTCTCCAAATGTACAAGTCCTACCGACGGCTACGGTGGTGCTTTTGTTGAAAATGAAGGGTTTGGTTGCATTCAGTGGATGCTTTACGCGCAGAAGGCCAACTCGCAGTGCAGCTGCAACGAAAATGGGTGTACACCTGATAGCCCTGCATGCTGTGCTAATGGTTCCTGTGGTATGAGTAATGCGTTGATGTCAGCGCAGATGAAGTTGATCTCACTGGACGAGGTGGATCCTGCGCTGAGCCTAAGCCTGAACTCGAACAGTACGGAAGGACGATTGAATTCTTGATAATTGTCCAGGGTATCAAGAAGTGACAGTTGTAGACTGTATTATACTATTCTTTCTATATTCATATATCATATCATTGTTGTCAGCTGAAGCTCGCCTCCGGTAACACCTCTCCAGTCCATCCCAAGAGTATCTACGAACAGTATCTAGCTTAATACTTTGAGCTTAACTTACAATTCTACAGGTACCATAGTAAAGCTCGCATCCCAAGACTCTGGTCTTCCTCTGGATCTCCATTCATCGCCCTAGGGATGCAAGAGCCGAGGGCAACGTGGAGCAAACAGAAGCAGATTTTCGTACGTGTTTCACCCCCTCATGAACCCCGGGGCGTTCGTCTTATTGAAAGTTCCCTTCTGAATGTAGAGAAGTCTTCTCAGAGAGCCAAACGTGGGCATTTTGTTTTCGAAGAATGAAATGGTTCATAAGCGAAATCAAAAGGAAGCAAGATACAGGGGGTGCGGTTCTCTCTAGCCAAAACCCACCTCAAACCCGCGTTTGGCGAAGTCGACGTGTATCAATGAGATTGATAGTTTGAACGAGGAACCAAACTAAGTGTTAGATACAATGGTGACGAGCGTTCTTGTATAGTTCCTTCCCGCCGGTCTGCTATATGCACGAATATCCAAATCAACAATAGCAGCGGCTTGAATGCTCAAGGCCTCGCTAAGCTATAGTAGCCTCTCTCGCAAGCCTCAAAGGCAGAAATTAAGTACTACACTTTTTCTCAGCTGCTGGCTCACTGAGATGGCGTATAGAGGTGTAGAATGACTTGCACGCTTCCTTCCTCCTTGTTTGCTGCCACTGCACCGAGCATTTTTGAAGGGCAACTGCCGGGTTGCTGGCTGCGTCTTTGCCCATGCTGGCCTGCCAACAAGCACTTGTGAGGTCTTCCGTCATGGTTCGCAAGCCAACGATATCTGCTTGGGTCTCGTTTCCATGATTGAGAGTGATGTTTGCAGCGTACCAGATTTTGCTCGGGTGGTTTGCTCCCAAGACCGGCACTATCTGTCCTCCAACCGGAGTGATATTTGTCAAAGTAAGCACGTTTACTTTAGGTAGCTTGTAATAGTCCGCTAGCCACTGGCGGGCAGGGCTACCAAAGGCAACCATGGGCCGCGGTGTGTGGCTGTTCACCATGGGTCTCGTCCATTCTCGGACTAGATTGCTGCTGTACTCGTTGTAGTAATCATAGATGCAAAATGTATCACGGAGATTAGAAGGTAAATCATAGTTTTGCTCAGTTAGCGCATGCCTATATGCTGTCGAGGGCTACATACACAAGGAAACACAGCCTCCTTTATATCTCTCCAACCAGGTCACTCAATATGCAATACGCAGCACATCTTCAGGTGGTGTATGTCACCCCTCGCCTCCTTGTGTAACCAAGATCAAAGCTTGTTATCCTGTAATGGTTTGCCTGGCCACGATGCATGCAGTAGGCTTATTTGAATATAGTACAGCAGGTCACATTCTGATTGAATGCAATGACTGTAATGGCAACGGATAGATTAAATCCTATCTTACTCATCGTTGTCTGTGGCCGTGCAAAGTGCGTCATGATACAGTGGACGGAGGCTATACTGAGCTTTAACTTCTTTATAGTCCCAACACCGCATGCGGAAATTCTCACCCACTGTTATGAGCACTTCGCCGGTGGTTGCCATTTAAGGTACGAGGGCGAAGTGTCCGTTTCGATTTTCTAGGATATCAAAAATCCGTAAAGAGCCTTAAGAAACTGGTGGCTATTTTTACTATGTGACCCCTTCCCTGACGGCTTGTTTTGATATAGATTACCGAGATTCTTGTCACCCGCTGTGCCAGGCCTGTCCGGTCACTGAGACAGTGCGACATGGATCATACTTATCCGTGCGCCTATCTTGATATCCTGAACTCTCAAGATCGAGGGCCCGCAACTGTTCGTCGTCGGAACAACAACGTACGGAGGACGGTGCAGTGATTTTCCGGCCTGGACCGGCTTCTGGAGCGGAATTCGAGTCCAGAGTCCAGAGTCCAGACGCTCCCCACCAGCGTCGATCACCAGCTTTCTTTGTTTTTGATCTTCTGTTACTACTACAAGCTGCATAGTACTCTATCACATATCTTTCTGAATCACAACACATTTGCCTAACACAGAAATGTCTCCCCCGACAAGTCCGCATCCCTCAGCAAGTCCTCATCACCCAAACACCTCACGCGCGCGCAGTCTTAGAAGTGCCTCTGTAGAAGCGTCACCCCGTTCTCCTCAACAGATTTTCAATGAGATTGTTTACCAAGTTCCTAAAATCAAAGAGTTTACCGAACTTATCTACGAAGACATCGATCCAGATGATGGTTCCTTGCTCTGTTTATCACTAGTAGAGGAAAAACACATTGAAAGAAGATGCATAAGGTATGACATGCCTTTCACTAACACACAAATAGTTTGACCTTTACTAAAATTTTATAATAGAGTCAACTTTAACGCACATACCCGTGTACTCAGAATCAAGGTCATGCCGACTCAACTCCACGACGTCCACCAGCGGTGGGCTACAGCTACTATGGCGACATGGGCTCTTAATGGTCTCTTAAATCAAGATGAAGTCGACCTCCTTTGTGGTTCTGCTGGCTCAAGTATGTACTGTTTACTTCTGCTAGGTTATTATGGTACTAATACATCTTAGCTTTTACCGGTTTTACTGGAAACTACCAAGGTTCTTCCAAAGAACCTGACTACTATTTTTGCCCTAACAGCAGTGCTTTCCCCTCGCTTGTTATTGAAGCAGGTTGGTCTGAATCCTTCCCGCATTTGCGGAATGATAAGGATCTATGGATGGGTGGATGCCTGTCTGTTGAGTTGGTCCTCTTAATAAGATGGACAAAGATCTCTGGTAATCATGTTAAGGGAACGTTAGAGGTCTGGAGACGTAATGGGGCGGGAGGCCTCAGTGTTACAGAAATGGTTAGTATCCTTTTTCACTCTCAGGCCTACGACGGAAAGCTAATATTAAAGAGTTTAGCCAATATTTCCTCATCCGGTTCCTCTGCCCGCAAGTGAACTTATTCAGTTTACCAAAGGCCAGCTCTTCGGACCAATGGTAATAGCTGGCCAGAATCCTAGCACAGTACTTTCTCTCGACGTGGCCAGGCTGAGGGTGATGGCTGAGGAGGTCATTACGATGAGGATGGGCTTGACACCTGCATAAGTGGATCTACCAGGTTTGACTATAGCAATTCTCCCTTATTTTTCAGCTTACTTGCTAATTGCCGAAGCAAAAGAAGAGATGTGGGGTTCTGAGGACGCATCTTGCTCTCACATCTGCCGACAACCAATGCGATAATTAGGATGAACTTGATAAAGCACCCACTTCCCATCCTATTACAGTACTTGACTATCAGAGGTGTTGACCTATTTAGTCACCATTAATGTGGCACTCCACATCAACCTACCTCTAAATGTTCAGCATATTCTATGCTCCTTAGATGGTGTAGTTGCAGTGGAATGATGTGGGTTTGCTCTCCCAGACTGCTTGGCTGTGTCTATGGACCTTGAAAAGCCATGCCTTCCCATCAGTATGGCTCAGTATTCTAACTTTAAATTTTCTGTCATCAATTGCGTTAGCCGGTCCAGATTTATTCATAGAATAGCTCCCCAATATGACTATGATGCCGCATCTTCTCGATCTATTGTCACCGGTAGAAATATTGCTTGTAAGTTTGTACCTTCGCAAACACAGCTATTGTATAATGTGAGCTGATGATTCAGGCTGTGCATCATCCAAACAATGCATATCTGAGTGTGAAGCTTATTGATTAATATTAAAAATTATTCGAGATATAATTCAAGTATTAAGCAGTAATATTTCTAACTCGTTAATTCCTAACCAGAAGTGGACAAATTGCTAATGCATATTACAGTGGACCGCACCTAGAGCAGGGAAGATAATGAAGACCTGACACATAGTTGCGACCTTCGTGAGAGCTTTTTCCAGAAACCTCTTGGACTTTCAGTAGGATTTCTCTCTTGAAGATATCATGAGACCTGCTATAACAGTCCGCCCTTAGCACCTTGAGTGCTATGAATCTTTGATATCTAAGCCATAGGTTAGTTTCGCGTACGAATGGTGATGGGTGACATACTTATAATCCCTAGCAAGCTATACTGTGGAATACTGCCCATATCCTAACTTCCTTAGGACAGTGTATTGACCAGAACCAAGGGTGTCACCTAGGAAATTGGGATGGAAACCCCCAGCTTTGTAATAGTCCGGTTCTTCTGCGACTGCGCACGTGTTCACACGCTCCAATGATGTAAAGTAAGATGGTGATCCAAAGAGTTTCAATATCTGGGACCGAATGTTCATTAAAGACGCTTTTATTGAAGTCATAGTTTGACAAAAGACACTCAATGGGTGACACAGATTATGGAACTTATGGAGAAATCACTGGCGGAGCAGGGGTAATGTCCCATAGCCCAATATGGCTTGTAACCGTCGGCTTTCCCTTAATACATGTTAAGTTGTTGAGATGCAAGTATCATGAAGATAAAACAGGAAGCACAAGCTAAAATCACAGTATGAGTATTATATTCCTTTCCGGCGCCATAGAGACTTCAGATCCGCTGTAAATGCATCTGCAACGACGAAACCCCTTGTCGAAATGTCTCGAAACATTGCATGAATTGACTCTGTTTCTGTAGCGGCTGTTACTCTTGCGCCTGCTACTCTCAACGGGAAGAAAAACAACACAGCCGCCAAAGTTGTGGTCTTCAAAGTGATCTCGGTTATCCGTAGAATCGGCCGACCACTTTTGGAAGGTCGCATACCAATCATCAAGAGCTGACCGAACAATGAAGCCTTCAGCGGCAATCTCAAGAAGGGCCTCGTGAAGGAGCATGCTCGGATGATTGGAGCCCGGTTTAAGCAGATCCCATACCCTGAGCTTGGTCAGTCATACAGTAAGATATAGAGGGCCTGCGAGTGTACTTGCCGGTGACTTATCGAAGAACAGGTGATCATCAAATCAAACAATGATTCTTTTGGGAGCCAGTCGTTGTTGACATGCTCGTTCCAGATCTGAGTTGAGAGTGACATTCATTCCGGCCGGCAGAGAAAAGTAGGTTCAGGGTATATGAGGGCGCGACAAATCTCAAAGACTCGTACTGTGAGGAAAAATGACCGCCCAGAGCCAGATATATGGGCTTCTGGGCCACGAAGCTGAAGCATATTGGACGTGCCGTACAGAAAATGCTTCACCCAGCCTTCTGCAGTCATATCATGCATCAGCTAATCGAAAGGGTTAACCTCAAGCTTCCGATATAATTTCCGCCCAAGGCAGTGTTGACCTACTTCGAACAGCCCCAAGAAAAACGTAGTCCACAAATTGACGTCTGGTGGCACGCTGTTGCTTACAATCTCGATTTTCAATTTGGCGATCGACGTGTGGTAGGCCGTTAATGCTCCCACAGCCGCATCTTTCCTCTCCAGAGGTATAGTCAACAGCGTCTTCCTGCTCAGATCAAGTGCACCCAGATTTGGCGCAGGCTGCTGATATCGTTGGTCTGAGAGAGGAGTTTCCGACCCAGGCGGCCGCATTTGGGAAGTATTGATGGGGGAAGAGCCCTTCAGATTATTGCTACTTACACTAGCAGATTCTTTGACTTCGTTTTGAAGGGGAAGAAAGTTGAGTTATTGGATGTGTCCAGTAAGGAGTTTCCTGGGGTGACTGTTGGGGAAAATTAACTCCTGGTAAGGTACCTAGTTCTAGGAAGTGCTAAGATATTCTAAGTCATCCATAGCCTGACTCAGTAATCTTGTCCAATACATGCAGCAGTAATCAAGCTAAAATACTATACCAGATAAAATGCATCTACTGTTACATACTCAGGAGGTATATTAATACCATCAGCTCGCAGAGGTGCGGCTACCTCTTGTCAATGCACAGGAATCCTCCCACTTCCAAGCAGCCAATCAACCACTGGGAATCTCTTTTGGTCAATCAGTCACACACGATAGCGGACCCTGCTTACCAGGCGCTAACTTCTTATGCGTGATTGGGCGACAGATGCCATTGCTTTGCGTGCCAAAAGGTTGAAAGAATCTGTGCGAGGTGGCTGTGTTCAGCCGCAGCCTTGCTCAAAACCCGAGCTCCTCCGCTCTTTATATCCCACGACCTCCCCAGGAAAAGCTAGAATCACAACACTAACGACCGAAACAATGGTGGAACCGCTCACTATAATAGCGAGCGCGGCCTCACTCCTCGCAGTATGTTCGAAAGTCACCGTCGAGCTGAAGAGATTTCGCCATGGAGCGGCGGAAGCCCACACGAACGTCACGGCAATGTTGAACGACATGAGAGGCTTACGAGATGTCCTCCAGTCAATGGAAGATACCTTCGACGAGTTGCAAGTCCAGCCTTCAAGTGGCCACATTGGGATTCACTGGAAGAACCTTTTGAGATCTCTCCATGATGGACGCAGTACTCTTGAACAACTTGAAGAGCTTCTCACTAAGATCAACAAGCAAGTCGCTTTCCTAGACTCCACGCGGCGCAAAGTACGCGAGAAGGGCGCTGTGGAACAGATTGTAAACTTCCGGCAGCAAGTACAAACGTATAAGGATGCAATGCAGCTCTCATTACAAACCATTATCTTGTAAGCTCACTTCCCAGCAATATGGTATCAATGAATAACAATAAGGGAAAGCTGGCACCAGGTCTCTATCCAAGAGTCAACTTCAAAAATCCTGCCCAATCTGAACGCCATGCATTCGGACATCCGTCGGCTTGCAACAAACCTGGACATCAAGCTTCATGGACTGCAAAATATGCTCTCTGGGAGGAACCAGCAAAAGCAAATGACTGGTGTCCAAAATCTAAAAGAAGTCATTCAGTCGGCCGCCACGGTCCTTTCATCCGCTTCCACAATAACCTCCAAAGACAAGGAGGGGAACGATGCCCTTTCTGGGTATGTGGACGATTTTTGGCCTGATTTCAATGCAGACTGGTTTCGGACCAAAGCAAATTTATCAACCTTGGATTGGGTCTGCTCCACTAGTGGGAAATCACCCCCCTTCGAACTGGGCAATACGAGCTTTCAAGAACCCTTAACGACGAGTTCTGATATCCATGGTGGGTCACTGGAGGGTTCTCCATCACCTACACAACCCGTAGTACATTTGACTAGGGAAGGCTCGGGCCATTGTTTTGACAGGCTCTTACCTAGCAGCCGGGAACAACAATCAACCGTGTTCGATTTGGAAACTCGAAAGAGCGACCATTACCTACTAAAGGATAAGGCTGTTGCGATTGAAACCCCCGCAGAAGACAGTTATCTATCACGCCCTGTCCCACCATCCCTGCCAACGCCGGCTCATCAGCAGAGCAAAACATCAGGACCAAACTTATCACCGTTGTTTGCTTCTCCTTTGAGGGAAAAGCGACGATCTCTCATTCAATTTTTCTGGAGCAAGGGCGCTGCTAATAAGAGATCCACACCCAAGGCAAGGCGGGACCTAGCGCTGACGGAAGACCAAGGGCACAAACAGTCCAGAATACGAATGAAGTTTGTCTTTGTGGGCGACGGTGCATGTGGGAAAACATGTCTTCTAATGTACGCTTTCTTCCATTGCCACTTTCAATCTCCAATTGACAATCCTCAAGCCGGGCGTCTAAAGGCGTTATGCCAGAGGTAAGCCATGGCACTCTATCGGATCTGTGAATATATAAGAGCGCGGCTGAATCCCGTCTCAGGTCTATGTTCCCACCGTCTTCGAGAACTACGTGTGCCAAGTTCAGGCCTACGGAGAGTCTGTCGAAGTGGCTCTGTGGGATACTGCTGGGCAGGAGGATTACGATCGATTGCGATCCCTCGCATATCCTGACTCCGACGGCGTCTTCATATGTTTTGCTGTAGATTCTCCGGACAGTTTGGATAACGCTCAAGAGAAAGTAAAGTATTCCGTGCGACAAGACAGAGAAGAGGCCCGTTTCTAATCGCTGTTATGCAGTGGATAAGAGAGGTATTGCACTTCTGCAAAGAGGTTCCTGTTTTCCTCCTAGGGTGCAAGAACGATCTTCGTGACGACCCTTCAACTATTGGAGACCTTTTAAAGACTTCACAATACCCGGTGAAATCTGCTGTGGTACGGATGACCTTGTATGCATGTTGACGAGGACCATGGACTAAACGTTCTTCATGTTATAGGCTGAAGAAGTGGGCCGAGGCCTGGGCGCTGTTGAGTATTTTGATTGTTCTGCAAAGACCGGAGACGGCGTCGATGGAGCCTTAGAGAAAGCAGTTAGGCATGTGTTGCACGGAGAAATGGTACAGAAGAAAGGGAGAAAAGGCCGCAGTTTCTTCTAGCGAGGGTCATTACCCCTATGCTTGCGATCATCAATACCTAGTAGACGGTGTTTAGGGAGGAATTACCTATTCATTCCATTCAATACGAAGATTGTATTCCCTGAGCAGTTTGGATAGCTTCAAGGTGTGAACGCATGAATATGGTGAGGATGCCCAGCGTGCCTGGGTTGTCCGGTTGGGAATTGTTGATATAATTTTCCGCTTACGCGAATGGACTGATTCCTGTATGTTTCTATTGTTCGGATCGAACCCTAACCGGATATCACAGTCGGTGTCAAGTACAATCACCAGCCCCTTGTGGGGTAGGGATTGTTCAGAGTCAATCATGTCCATGGATGACGGGCTGGAGGAACTTTGAAGGTAACTTCGTTCTGGAAGGCGCCCCAATTCCCGGCGACGTCTCCCTCACTCTGGAGCCATATTGTCGGTCGACACTGTGGTAGCAGGGCCTATTGGACGCTCAGTTATGAGGAGGGACGGAGTGTCGAAAGCTTCCATTGCTTTACGCATATGAATTCGCTCATTTCCCCAACCTCCAAAATTTAAACCCCTCATTACAAAGAGTGAACGCGAGGAACCATGCTGGATACTAAGATAGGAACGACGCATCTAAAGTGCAAGAGAGCTCGAGGCTAAGCAGGAAGTCAATTCACTGGAAGTAAGACTGTTATAAAGCTGGTCTAATGAAAAAAGCTTCTAAGTATAGCAATGTGTGCGGTGCTGATGTTTGTTATTCGCGAAGCCGATAGGCTCGAGCATACAGCAGGCCTTGCCGGCTACAAGGATCTCTATACATACGCTACACATAGATAAGATAGTTATAAGAGAGGGAAATCCATAGTATTACTTATTCTTCTAACCTAATTAGTAAATAGTAGCTTCTGCCTAAGGTGATGTTATTTACTATAGTTCTAGCGTACTTCGACTTTAGGACTAGCACAGTCAGTCTGCGGTTGGACTGTTATCTCTCAAGTAGAAGCAGTAATCAGAAATATTCCTGTCGAAAGCTAACTCAACTACTAAAGCTTGAGGAAAACTCAGAGAAAATGATGGGGTCATTCCTTATGTATCAGCGAGTCTGGCATGTGTTATATAACATAAAGTCCGGCGATGGAATCAGAAATGCCTCTGTGGTGTAGTTGGTTATCACGTGAGTCTCATATTCCCTGTATGATCAGAAGTTGCACTTCTGAGCCATCTCAAGGTCGGGAGTTCGATCCTCCCCGGAGGCATTTTTTTTATCCATTCCTTTTGACCTTGACCAAAGCAAGGTTGAATTTGATTTGCATGAATTTATCGGATGAGGTTATTGTCAAGATATATATACCTGAGTCTATTATTTACAACTGGACGACAGACTACTGCAAGCCAGCCTGCATCCTCTTCTCGTTGATCACCTCTCTCATATAGGGACTCTTCTCGCGCACTTTCCTCCCCCAAACGATAAAAGCGATTGGGGCGACAACCAGAGACAGGCTGATAAACGCCAGCAGCGTACTGGCCCACTGGAACCCCAGCGTATTATACATGCTCATGGCCGCCAACGGCAGAAACGCCGAAAAGGTATTCTCCCCCAGCACGAAACATGCCATGACACTGCCGGCGTACTGGCTGTACGCATCGACAATGTAATCCGCCAGTCCAGAGACCACCACGACGCTGCCTGCGCCGACCATGAACAGTCCCACCGCTGGGGCGACCCACGGTAGCGTCGGATATGAGGTCCACGCGTACACGAACATGCCCCCGGAAATACCAACAACGCTGCCGGCTACGGACAGGTACAGCCGTGCTTCGGGGATGGGGAGACCAGGCGTCTCGGTATTGCGACTGGCCGACGCGAAGTATAGCTTGGCCGAGGGGATGGAGAAGAACCATCCAGCAACTTCGCCAATCACAATGGCGGCCTGGACGTATCCGGCTGTGACAGGACCCCAGTCATACAGACCCACAAACACCTGCTCGACGGACTGGGTGAAGAGGTACAGAGTGCCGACGGTAAAGGCCGACCACAGCGTCGAGAAGAAGACCACGTACTCGGTGACCAGCATCTTGAGCGGCCGCTGGATGCTCGTGGCCAGCAGCTGCAGCAGAGGCTCAGCGTCGAGTTCCTGGCGAGTATATGCATTCTGCCCTTTGGCGCGTAGTCGCTTCGCACGCTGGTGGAGGATAATCGCAGCGCGCGATTCCTTGAAAACCAAAAAGTTGATTGGGAATAACACCCCGTACCAGATCACCTGCAGATAGGAAATCCATCTCCAGGATAGAAACTGAAAGATAGACGCTCCAATCACCGGACCAACGCTGCTTCCCGCCAAATAGGCCCAGATCCAGAGACTGACGGGCTTACTGCGCTGCTTCTCCGTTTCCCACACATTCCCGATCACGCTGGCGGCACTGTTGCCAATGACGGTGACGCAGCCTCCCGCAAAGAAACGCGTAATGACCAGCGTCTCAAAGTTCTGCGCCACGCCTTGGGGAATGACAAAGAGGATCAACAGGAGATGCGTCAAGAGGAACGTCCGTCGGATGCCAAAGTCCTCCATGATGGGGAGGATGAGCAGAGAGAAGAAGACGCCTCCGAGGGCCCAGGAGGTCACAGGCCAATACGAGTGCGGGAAAACGGTATCGCTGATCCCAAATCGCTCGTTGATGGCTTCATGGGCGACGGTGATGATGGTGCCGTTCATGAGGGCCACAAACGTCATGAGCAGCGAGATGCAGGTGATGAGCCATTTTCTCGCCTTGGACCAGTTCAGTGGGTTTTCCGGATCGTCTGGTCCATCCCAATCTACGATGGTCACGTCTGAGCTCACTGAGAGTGTGTCAGTATCTGGACAGCATTTCGGTATAAATATCTACAGACACATACCGGAATCCTGATCCCCACGGTCATTGGTGAACATTCTTAATGCCCAGTGCTATAGACCTAGCTCTGTCTGGCATTGCTCAGGCCCAGACAGCCATATACGGAGTATATATATACACCGTCAACCTCTCAACCGATTGACCCAACATGGTTAGCTGTGGAAAAATCGGTGGCCACTCTCGTGCTGGACTTCCCCATGTGGTCTGGAATCATGAAGAAAGCGCCGAACCAATGAGACTGGAATTACGGGCATTGGTGGACCTTTCGGTGGTGCGTGGGAGGAACAGGATCTGGTTCGAATTACATAAAACAATTAATCATGCTTGTCAGTGCCTGACTCTCTTGGCATCTTGTACCTGCTTCATAAGTTATGAATATACACATCGATTTACAGAGTATTCGAGTGCTGATAACGGGAATAAGGACTCCGTATGAGGATTCAAATCCCAGCCTGAGACTGAATCGATTGCAGTGTGTATACCGTGTTGCAGCCAGTTGCCACTATGACTTCAATGTTTTCCTACTTCTTCCGTTAAGCTTCTCCGATGAGCTGCCTATTCAGGCTAGTGCCAGGAGAATTCAAATAGATGCTTATGATTGGATGGCAATAGGGAGGTACTAACTATGCTTGGTTGCTCCCATTTGCGCGTGTCTGTCAATGCACAAAATACGCTGAGATCGACAGACGCATGGATGCTGCATTATGACAATAAGAGTTTCTCTTCATTTGCTTATTTGGTAATTATGATAATGATGAAGACACCCCATAACTCAGTATATCTCTAACATACCTACCTATGCTCATGTCCGTGTTCTATCCCCGGCGATGGCACTGCGCGACAATCAAAGCTTTGCGCCCTTTTCAAGCAGATATTCATAAAAGGGATCATGTGAGTAAAGCAGATGTAAAGCAGTCCGCCCATAGCTGTCCCGGGCGTTGACGTTTGCCCCAGCCTCGATTAGCATCCTGGCTGTCTCCTCGTTCCCCGCCGCTATCGCCCTCTCAAGACAACTCCACCCATTCTCGTCTTGATCATCGGCATTTGCCCCGTGGGCGAGCAAAAGCCTTACGAGCTGAGGATCCCCTTCTTCCCCGGTCGCGAACATAATCGGCGTGCGCCCTTCCGCGTTTCGGGCATGGACGTTCGCTCGACCGGTCCGGAGCAGCATCTCAGCTATCTCGTAGTTATCCTCCCCGAAAATCTCACAGGCAATAAGCAGCGGGGTACGACCGGAATCACATACAGGATTGGGATCGACGCCATTTTCCAGGAGATACCGCGTGACCCGGACCATTCGATTGTCGACTGCGTGGATGAGTCGATCGGGACCATTGGCAGTTGCAAAGTCCGGATCCGCGCCTCGTCGGAGCAGGAACTCGACGGCCTCATCCTGATGTCTCCAGAGGGCCGTGTGCAGCGGCGCGCAGTTTCTTCGACCGCGGATAGTCATGTCTGCGCCGTTGGCGAGCAAGAGCTCCATCATTTCGAGATGACCGCCCGCGGCAGCCACCGTTAAAGGAGTCCGGCCCGCATTGTCTGGTTTATCCACTTCGATGCCCAGCTGTATGAGCATTTCAACCAGCGGCGGATCGTTCCGCCGTACGGCGATATGGAGGAGTGTTTCTCCGTCCGTTTGAATGTCTATCCTGGCACCACGGGCCAAGAGCGCTTTGATTATGGGGATGGACCCGTTGGTGACGGCCCAGTGGATGGGGCGTATCCCGCGAGAGTTGGGCGAGCTTGGATCTACTCCATGCCGCAGGAGACGATCCACAACCATTTCGTGGTTTTCTCTGGCCGCCCAGCATAGAGCCGTCTCTCCGTCCTCGCCGACATTCTCTGTCCCGACCCCCCACGCAAGCAGCGTCTCGACGACATCCGCGTGGCCCTCCTTGGCCGCGTGCCCGAGAGCAGTGAATCCGGTACGGTCCTGAATATCCGGATCCACTCCCTGAGCAAGGAAATACCGGACCAGTGACTGGTGTCCCATGACTGCAGCGAGCGATAGAGCCGTATACCCACAACAGCTGAGTGGATTACAGCCGCGACTCATGAGGAACGCGACCAGAGCTTGACTCCCGCTTCTAATGGCCGGATGGAGTGCCCGGGCGCCTGTAGACTCATATTGCTGGAGATCTGCGCCTCGCTCGATCAGGAGGAGAACACATTCCAGAGATCCTCGTTCTAAAGCGAAATGCAGCGGTTGTTGGCTGAACGGGGCGGATGGCAGGGTAACCTTTGTGTCTTCCCGGGCTAATAATACTCGCATAGCTGCGTCGTGTCCATTTTGGATGGCCAAAGAAAGGGGCACCTGAGGAAATTGACGGTTCTCGTTCGGGCTGGCCCCATAATCCAGTAACAGCTTCAAGACACCATCGTAGCCTCGTCCGGCTGCAACGTTCACCAGTGGTGTCTCACTGATGTCTTCATCACCGTCGTCGTCCTCATCGTTCGGGTCCGCCTTGGGTTTACCATCAATAGGTGCACCTAGCTCAAGACATTTTCTAACACTGCCCTCAGAGCCGACATACACACCCCAGCGAAGAGCAGAGCTGTGGCAATGTCGGATATTATACTGGTAGAGGAATCGGTTTAGCGGGGGGTAAAGCCGACGGCTAGTCTGCGCAAGGGCGTTGATGTCCCTCTCTCGCGACAGATTATCCGCCAAGAGAAAGAGGATATCATCTGACAGTCGTAAAATGGACATGGGGATTCTATGATGCTCTATCTGATGAGAATCGATGGATGGGTGGATGGATGGATGGATGGATGGATGGATGGCAGGAGGAGGTTGTCGTGAGTTTGAGGGGTAGAGAGACTAAGCTAGAAGGCATACGCATCATGCGCGCGATTGGCCGCATTCTGTATGCATGTCCTGTATGCAGGGCTGCTAGATGATGATGATACTTCTAACCTCTTTCCTAAGTGTATTACCTCTGCTCTTGAATGATGATCCGCATATATCTGGTACCCATTAGTGTTAAGCTTCCTATCAAAGCTGGTGGTGACTTACAAGCTCATGCCCACCAACGCCAGCATAATCCCAATAATGCTCTGAAAATAGATGGGATGCGTGCTCAAAGCCCATCCCAGCCCGACAATGATGCACGTCTTGAGCTGACCGACCACAGTCCCGCTGATGGGTCCCGCCAAGTCGATAATGAAAAACTGCGAGAGATTCACCAAGGAAGCCAAAATGCCGCTCTGTACTCGTTAGAAGAACCGAGGACAGGACGTGGAGTCAGAGCCATACCATTAAGATTAAAACCCACATGGACACTGGAACAGCCCCCAATGGCGGCGTCGCAGTGAAAGGAACAGTGAGCAGCAACAGAACGGTGCTGACTGGTGCCTGATTCAGGAGAAGCTGCATGCTATTCAACTGGAACTTCTTGTGGTACTGCCCAATCCATACCGTATAAACTGAACTGGCGCAGACGCCGGCGAGGGCAAATAATGTCCCCCAGGACGACGTACTTGCGGCGCTCGCGTTGTCCATCGCGAGAGAGTCATAGTAGGAGACGATTCCCACGCCGGAGCACAGCAGGATGAGAGGGGAGACGGCCGCCGGGGGGATCTTGGTCGAGTAGAGCATGTAGTTGAGCAATGCCACGACGGGGGTCAGGAGTAATCGAGCCAGCTGATGGAACATGACGGACGAATATGCAAGCGAGAGATTCTGAAGGATCACCTGGATACACATCGCTGCCGCCAGGGGGGTAATCTGCATTATCGACACCTGTTTTGGTATGAAGATGGCGCACTGTGGGCGAGAGATGACCCATAATGTGGCCCCCGTGATGAAGAAATGGTATGCAGCAAAGGCGACCTGGCAGTTGTGGAAGGATATATCAGATAGTATGTATTTGTTGGTGAACACCTTGGCTGGTCAGTTTAAGATTCTATTTGGGGGGGACAAAGTACATACTATGGCAACGGTGGAACCAACATTGATTGCCGTCCATACAATGAAGCGAAGGCCCGGGGCTGCCTTGTCTTTTTTCTTCGTATATGCTAGGATGCCGGCATATTTTTCTCGGTCTTCAAGATCCAGACTTTCTGTGTAGCCGGACGACGAGAGATCTGCATCGTAGTCGGACAGAGTCGAACTGGCAGGCTGGACCGCTTCCTCTGGGGCCTTTTCAGAAAGAGTAGTTGTGTAAGACATTTTTCAATAGATATTGTCAAACAAGCAGGTGAGAGCTTACCGACAAAGACAGGCAATTGGATTGATCAGGGCTAGCAGGCGGGTCAGGTTGTTCGCATCCGGAAGGGTTGCAGCGGTGGACATGGTCCAAGTAACCTCATGTTGCATTTTCACCAAGGGCACACTTTTACTAAATATAGCCGATTTCACTGGATAAGTCTTGAAGAGTGCTATTTCACATGATGCAGCTACAATCTAAACTAAGCACACAGGCTCTACTAAACGTCATCGGAATACGCGACATGAAACCCTTGCGGATATTGAAACTCCTTCATCTTCAACTCAGCCGGCGACCATGGTTTATGGTCGTCCGGCCACTGAGACATCACCTTCTCATTTCCTGCCAGCAACCGATGGAGGTTGAGCTTCGTACTGTACACCAGATCCCACGCCTCATCTGGATGCCAGTTGTCCTGTCCATAGGTCTCAATGTCCGAGTCCTTGTAAGAAGAGCCCGCGCGCCGATGCGTCGCGATCAGATTCGGATGCGGCGCATAACATTGGATCTGAGGGCGATTCCTGCCTCCACACATGTCGCCCAGGGCATTATCGACGGGGACCTCCAGGTGGTCCACCGACAACGAGGCCAGGATTTTACGGGCACCATTGTAGGTCACGGCGTACCCGTAAAGACAGCAACCGGTGTCTGCGCGATAGACATACCGGGTTGAATCCTCGGGGAGCTGGGGGAAGCGGTGCTTCCACCGGTCCAACGGTCCTCGCCGGTCGACCCAGAAGCTTCGGCGGTTCATGCCTGGGACTGTAGGATCGTTGGGGATGGCGTAGAATTGGTTCTCATTGACTCCGGCAGCGGTTGAGCATCCCCCGACCCAGAGAAGATCCCAGTCCGTACCATAAGGGGCTTGTTTCGTGGCGGTCTTGGTCGGCGAAAGCGTCCGGAGTCCTCGGGCGAACTCGCGAAGCTGCTGTTTGAGCGAGACATCCCAGTCGGCGTCGTCTTCCATAATGAGCGCTGTTGCGTGCCGTTTTTCCACGACTCTACTAGCTGTCAGTATGAATCGTTCGTCCCAAGTGCTATGACACATACGTGCGAAGAGCATTCATATGAGCTCGCCAACAGGCTGCAACCGTCGGTTTGATAATCGTCATGTTCATTCCCTGAGGAAGCGACTTTGGATGGACTTCGTCTGGTTTCACTCCGTCTAACCAGTCAACCTGAAAGCCGACAATCGAGGCCGCCAGAGCGAGGAAATCGCGCTTGTCGGTACGCTCCTTGAGACCAATGGCGTAGACATGCTCGAACTGCACACATTAGCCAGGTCTACAATAGCAGCTTGAGATGGCGTACTCCAAGTGTCTCATTTTGAATGGCCTCGTACAGATAATCATCCGCCCGACGAGAATGGCCGCCACCGCCACGGATCATATGTCGTGTTGCCGTGTAGTCGACCCCATTGCTGCCTAGCGCATTGAGCAACAGGATGCTGCACAAAAACCCGGCAATGATCTTGATGACCTTGGATTTCCACAGCGTCATGACGACGGCCATGGAGTGGGAATTGGCCAGAAGCTCTGGACTTTAGCAAGACGGACGTTGATCGAGGACAGCCTGTAGGCAGACAGTGAGGCTGAGATGAGTTGAGGTCTTCATCTCTTGTCTATATCGACCTCATCCAGTACAATCTTTAGTCTAGACACACTTCTTGGGCGGATAGCCTTGGTCTGTCCGTTTTCGTCCACGGCTGCTGTTTCCGCTGCTTCACCAATCAGCATCTCGGTGATGCCAGTTCCAACAACGATTTAATTCCGTTTTAGGCCCTTGACTCAAATCCTGCCGTAGTTGGATACTAAGTTGAGCCCTTCCAGATGCATCATTTAGATGAGCTGGTGAAATAAGACCCACCTAGCCCCTGGATTCCTGAGGCACTAACCAAGACGCCACGTGACCCATCACTCCTGCTGCAGAACCCCGGATTTCCTCCTGACGACATCCAACAACCAGTTCGACCTAGTCAACAGTTGCCATCTCATGCAAACTTGCTTCCTCAGAAGAAATCCTCACCATCCAACGGTGGCTAGGTTTCGCAAACTTCACTCCGGTCGCGTCGCATAAGTTGCTCATATCCTCGCCTCCCTCGACGCTGCCATGGTCGCGATTCCAGACCACGTCTCTCGAAGCAACGTGTATCGCAGTCATTGGGACATTGTCATCCGTTCGAATGGAATACTCGACACTATGATGCAGTAGACTGTTGTAGTGCCGAGTATTCTCCCCTACTCTCGCTTCCCTCTCTCTCCCTCGTTTGAATATCATGCACTTTCATCTCGACGACAGACCCATTGCCCCCCCTCATTGACATGGCAAATAAGCATTGTCAAGCCTTGACAGTTCGTCTTGGCTATCCTCGGCATGCTTCTTCTTCGAGTTTCTGGATTGCCATGGAGCGACTAGAACCTGGGGATAGGAAACATCCGCAGCAGCATCCATTGCCAGGAGGCGAACACCCGACTCTACCCCGTAGCCGGCAGGGTTATACTTTCCCTCGCTTCCTATCATGCCACTATTCTGTTATTGGTCTGCGGATGCTTCACCGGATAAATAGCCGTCGGTCCCAGCTGCTCTTCTCCGTGTCTCCCCCCTCCCTCCAAAGATCGCCTGCTCATCTTCTCTTCTTCTTCGTCTCTTCCTCTTCAACCCACTAAACTCCGTCATGGCACAGCCAGCGAGTGTCGTCCTCGACGGAGAAGATCCTCGGCTGCATGAGAAAGAGCGTGGGGCATTTGATGCCCTTGACTACGGCACCGGCCCTGCTGCTATCCGTCCGCAGCATCGCAAGTTGCATGATCCTAGTGTCACCTTCGAGGAGTACTACTACTACGCCCAATTGCCTCGTGCCGAAGAAGAGTCCCGGCCCAATGGCGATCAGGAACGGGGATGGCTGTCCATCATCTTCCCTTCCAAGTCGGGCGGCGGCGTCCAGCGGGTGCCCCAAAACACGTCTGAAGATGCCAAAACGCTCAGCGCCGGCGACGCAGCTGGCCAAATGACCATCACTGACGAGGAATGGACCAATGCGTCCCGGGCGCTGCGGACGGCCACCCGAGGAGCCATCTTCTATCTGATCACCACCGACATTCTGGGTCCATTCGGTCTGGGGTATGCCTTTGCGACCATGGGTTGGGGGTAAGTAGAGTTGTACGTATCACTTTTTGCCCCTGAACTGACGTGATAGTCCCGGAGTTGCATTGTACACGGTCTTTGGTGGCCTGGCTGCCTATTCTGGCTATCTCATCTGGTCAGCGTTCCTGGGCCTCGATTCGTACCAATTCCCCCTTCGCAGCTTCGGAGATCTGGGTTTCCGTCTGTATGGCCGGTGGATGCGGTATCTATTCAACGTCCTGCAGAGCATCCAGCTGCTGCTGAACGTTGGTCTGATCGTCATCTCCAACGGTGAGGCACTCTACCAGGTGTCCAAGAGCAAGCTGTGCTTCATCATCTGCTGCCTGGTGTGGGCGCTGTTCGGCTCCTTCATCGGCCAGATCCGTACTCTCCAAAAGTATGGCTGGCTCGCCAATTGCGCCGTCTGGATCAACCTCATCGTCATGTTCATCACCATGGGCGGAGCAGCCAACGCGCCCCCCAACTACGCGGCTGCCTCGGCGTCGGCGGGTGCGGTCGTCAACAAGGCCCTCATCACGCCGGTGAACGGTGTCTATCCTCCTGTCCAGACATCCGGCGGCCTGCCCGAGGCGGGTAACTTGGTCGGCTCGCTCAATGGCGCTCTGCAAGCCGTGTTCGCATACGGCGGTGCCATGGTGTTCCCGGAATTCATGTCGGAGATGAAGCGGCCCAAGGACTTTTTGACCGCTATGTGGGCCGCCCAGGCGTTCATCTACTTCTGGTACATGTTCTACGGCCTGTTCATGTACGGCTACCAGGGCCAGTACAACGTCAATCCCAGCTACCTGGGGATCGGCTCGTACAACATCTCGACGGCCGGCAACGTCTTTGCCATGCTTAGTGCGGCCATTGCGGCGGGTCTGTATGGAAACATCGTCGAGCTCTTTCGGTGCCCTCCGTTGACCACTCGGGGCGGCAAGTTGTTCTGGGTCATCCTGGTTCCCATCTACTGGGGTATCGCATTTGCTCTCGCCGCCGGTATCCCCAACTTCTCCGGTCTGACCTCGGTAGTCGCTGCCGTGTGTATTTTGCAATTCACCTACAGCTTCCCCCCTCTTCTGGCCCTGGCGTACTGGGTCAAGCGCGCCGCCCTGCGAGACGGAGAGGGCTTCGACTCCGCGACGGGCCAGACCGTTCGCCACGATCAGGGCATGCGGCGTATCGTCCGTGGTTTCCTCGCGCAGGGACCCAAGGAACTGGCTATGAGTGTGTTCAACATTTTCTATGTCTTGGGTGCATTGGCGTTGGCGGGGATGGGTGCATATGCTGCCATTGAGAGTTTGATCAATGCTTTTGCACAGAGCCGTACGACTTCGTATACCTGCAAGATCAGTATATGAGCCGCAGGCATGCTGTAGCACGCTGGCAGAGGATGATGGTTTGTATTATACGATGCTACCATATAGCCTTGTCCATCATCCATAGCCAGGTAGTCAATTCCGGGTAAAATCGATCCATCCTCTAGTAAAATCATTCACACTATCATTACAGCGTACGAACATATTTGGGTCATATCACCACTGTATAACCTCCTCGCAGAGCTTGGTCCCATTCCGAAAGAACTCAACCTTCCCCTGTCGGCCCTCGCAAAACTCACCAGCAACAGCATTAGTCCGGGCAGAAATAGGCAGATCCGCCGGCTCGTACATGGCTCCCTTTGCGAATCCAGCAGCCTCTTCCTCCATAGTGACCACTTTGCGTGCCAGCGTCGAGAACAGCGCCGAGTCCCATACACCTTCGCGCCGGCGACTGCGGCTCATCAGGTCGATGGCTCGGTGGCGGATTTGCGAATGTCGACACGATGTGGCGATGATCCAGAGGAGGGGGACGAGCCCTAGCGAGACGACGAAGAAGGAGGAGGAGGAGGAGGATTCGGGCTTGGGGAGGATTGCAGGAAGGGTATTCTGTTGTTGTCGAGATGGTTGAACCCTGACAGAGGGTTTCGACCTTGAAGCAGGTGTGCAAGAAGAGGAATCTATAAGATCCTCCGCCAGACATAAGATCGCCCCGAATTCAGAGGCGAACCGGTCAAGTCCGCCCTCTGACGGCGACACATCCATATCCAGGAAGATGCCCATCACCTTCCGCCACATCTTCAGATGATTGATTGTCACGCGGTCGGCTTCGCTCTGGTTGGTTTGCACGTGGGCTGCGAGGAATGCGTCGAACTTGTCCGACCAGGCATGCATGTGCTGTCGCACCTGGGCATAGTATGCCTCGTTCTGCTGAAGAATTTGGACCAGCTCCACACTTTCGAGTCTCTGGGATAGGTATAGAAACTTGAGATACTGGTTGTAGCAAAACTGGAAAGAATCACTGAGCTGTTCGAGCGTCGGAGTGTCCTCCATGTTGACTGGAGGCAGTTTGGAGGGAGACAGAAGGGTTGACTGGATGGAGACAGGCAGGTACGATTGCCAGTCTATTTCGAGCATTTGATTCTCAATAGTGACAAACATTAAGCGAACAATGCTCGGGGGGAGACGGGCTACGATTCCTTCGTTCAGGAAGCGCTCTTCCCGTTGCCTGAGGATTCGCAGGCCTGCTATGCCGTGCTGGACAGCATTTCGAAAGTGACCTTGCAGGCTCTCGAAGCAGAAAAAAAGCACACACATGATAAGTATGCTGTCAGTGCTTTGTCCCTCCGTGACAGGGATCTGGTTAAGAGCCAGGTGAATGGCAGAACTGTACTGCTGCAACGCATACCGAGTCAGTCCGGATTGCGCCACGGCCGGCCCATCCCCGTCACGCACAAAGGCGCGATGTAACGACCCTAGCGCAGTGGCAGCCACTTGCACAGTCGCGTCATGGTAGACTGCACGAAGAAGAAAGTCCCCGGCCTTGGGTCCGAAGCAGGAGACGGTCTGGAAGTGGAAAAACTCCAGCGCACGGTAGTCACACCCTGCTAGCGGCTGGTGAAACCAAGGGAACATGCTCATCTTCATTGGCTCGGATATCTGCGACGTATATTGAATAATCCGTAGATCGGTCGACTGGCGAGGAGTGCTAGACGAGGAGCTGGCGTAGCCGTCGCACTTTCGGCCAGTGGATCGACATCGTCGGCAGGTGGGCTTTTCTTCATCGCATTTCACTCTTCGTATCCTAGCACCAGAATGAATATTATTGCTTCAATTGCACTACATGTAGTCGACTGACTCACTTGCATGTCAGACAGCCGTTGCGAGACCGGCTGACTCCTGTCCGTAGAGGCATGGTTTCCATACATATAAAGCGCCCCACGATCAGCGATTCATATACTTCCAGCGCAACTTTTCAACCTCAAAACTCCATACGCGAGTTGCTCAGAGAGAAGCGAGTCGGAGAGATCCACGGATACCAAGCTTGTGGGAACGCGGCTGCCTATCACCATGTCAGACGGAGTTGAGAAATCAAGGAGCCAGACTGTTTAAGCTCCAAGACTAAAACAGTTAGCAGATGCGAGAAGATGTGAATTGTCCATTCAGCGTGGACGATTGCTTGCCTGTCAGATTGATCCCCGTTAGCCTGGACTATTTTTATCACTTGCCTTCGTATCCATATGTCATTGCCAACTTCATTTATAATGTCTGATTGGCCTGCTCGCTTGTCACCTCAAAGGACTGAAAGATCTGAAGAAGAAGATTCAAGTCATGATGTGAGTTAGGATGCTTCATGTCTGGTGGAGGCTGCTATGGCTGAGCATCATGTCTAACAGTGGTTATATATCCTATTATCTGGCTGCCTGACAGGCTTCAAAATAACGTCCGAAGTCATGGATATATATATAAGTCTATATTTCTAGCCATGATGGCCTCTACACCATTATCAACCGCAAAGATTCTTCCACTCAAGTCCCATATTATACCCATCTGTCAATATGACCACCACAGCATCAATATCCCCCACTGCTACAGCTTCAGCAATATCTCCCACCGAGACCTGTACACGTCCAAAACCAGGCAAAAATGGCTATCTGCCTCCAGAAGCCTGTGATGCCATTCTTCTCTATGTGCCGTCCTTTGGCGCAGCCATCTTTTTCACGATCCTGTTCGGGTTAACGACCCTCTGCCACATCGTTCAAGCTTTCATTTACAAAAAGGTTGGTATCGCATCGAGACATCCAAGAATGATTTGCTAACAAAGGCAGAAATATGCCTGGGTCGTTATCATAGGAGCCAGCTGGGAGTTACTTGCGTTTGTATTCCGGACTCTACAGACACGACACCAGGACAACGTGCCCTTTGCTACTGCTCACACAATTCTATATCTTTTGGCACCTTTATGTACGCCCAGCCCCCTGGCATCTAATCCAAGAGATACTGATCAAATGCAGGGATCAATGCTTTCATCTACATGACCCTAGGCCGCCTCATCCACTTCTTCATCCCCGAGCGACGCCTGGGAGGAATCTCCGCCAAACGATACGGATTAATATTCGTGTGGCTTGACATTCTCGCCTTTATCGTCCAGCTTGTAGGTGCCAGCATCACCACACAGCGCGACGTCCCCACCAGCACCACCATGCTCGGGATCCACATCTACATGGGCGGTATCGGACTCCAAGAGTTGTTCGTGCTGATATTTGGCGCTCTGGCAATCCATCTCCACCGTCGGATGGTACAAATGGAGAACTATGGGGGATTGGACTACGAAAAGACCACCCGCGGCTCGGTCTCCTGGCGCTGGCTGTTCTGGGCGCTATATGCCGCTTTGACTCTCATCACCGTATGTGACCTCAGCTCTGAAAGAGAGGGTATACAGATACTGACCAGTCGCAGATCCGAATCATCTTCCGACTATGCCAGTACGCGCGAGGCACGGATCCGACGAACCCTATTTTGACTCAAGAGGCATACGAATATGTCCTCGACGCGACGCCAATGTTCCTCGCTCTGCTCATTCTGAACGTCATTCATCCTGGTCGAGTGTTGCAAGGTCCGGACTCGGAATTCCCCAAGGTCAGCAGACAGGAGAAAAAGCGCATCAAGCGGGAGAAGAAAGAAGCGAAGAGAGCTGAGAAAGAGCGCAAGAAGGGTGGTAAGAACAAGGAGGGACCTTTCGAGTCGCTTTCAATCCAGGAGGGGGGTCACATTTACGATTCCAGAGTCTAGTGGTTGGCAATGATGAGTTTCTCTAGAAGGTGGTCAAAGTATAAAATGATAGAAGTGTTAACATAAAGCAAATGCAATTCATTTCCCCGTGGGCCGTGGCACTCAGAACGTGGCAGGCTATTGATACGAGCCAGACGTTAATGATCAATGTTCACACAAGTTAAAGCTGTCCATCTCGAATTTCTCGTTCTGCTCCTCCAACCTGGGCGAACGCTCCTCCATCAGCTTCTTTCGGCACTGCTGGGCCTCCTCCATGGCGATGGGAGAAGCATCAAATTCCTTCTTTACCATGCCCTGCAGTTCCGGAGGAAGCCTATCCCCAAGCAAACGGCCAACGAGCTCCTGCCGTTCTTTCCACCAGTCCTCTTGCTGAGGTGGCACATTGGCCGACGAAACGATAGACAGATGCGGATCCACAAGGAAAAATGCGAGGATCTTGCGATGGCCCGGTTTGGACCGGTCCGCCAGTGAGAACGGCGCCACGCGATGTTGGAGGATATTTGGAAAGGTGAGAAGACGTCCCTGGCGCGTCTCGACACTGCCTAGCAGCTGAGTGATGTTGCACTCATTGGAACCATCCACGTCAAGCCCAAAGCCAAAGACCTGTTGCAGAAACTCATGCCGGGATTGTTCATAGTTAATGTCCTCAATCTTGCTCGAGCTGGCCCGTTGACGGAACGCGAGAGTGCTCTCTGTGATATTCTCGCTATCATAGTAGTAGATGGCTGTAGCGCAGATATGTTCGTTCTACTCATCATTAGGATGGGCTCGTTGATTATCAGCAACGATGGACTTACCAGTTGCCCTTCAATATGCCAGGAGCCTCCTTCATACTCGGGTTTCTCTGGCGTCAGCTCGATGTTCGCCAGCTTGACAATCACCTGGAGTCCTCGCTCGGCATATTCCTTGCGGAGGTTGATCTGGTTGTAAAAAGGGTGCGGGACAAATTTTCCTGGTTCTGGTCGTTTGATGGGCTGACTCCGTTGCCATTCCCAGTGTTTCTCGCAGAATTCGTCGTCATCCTCTTCATCCTCGTCCGCTGCCTCTGGCTCGGGCTCTGGATGGTCCTCATACTCAACTTCATAGTATTCAATGCGTTGATAATCATTTTCCAAGAGACTCAGGGTTGTGTTCCACATAGGGATGGTCTTCGCCAGAATCCTTTCGATGACTTGGTACAGGCCTCGGTGTCGCTGGGGATGTAGATTGTTGATGTACGATGCAATCCGACATTCTTCATTTGGTCCAAAATGGTCGTCACAAGGTAGCCATTGAAAATTGAGGCTGTAGGGTCGATGAGGGCGCCTCTGGTACCAGTTGTCGTAATCACTCTGCTTCGTGACACACTCCTGCTTTGGGCGGACAGAAAGCACTTCGCCCTCACCGATGTGGTTTGCAAAGGCTTCGAGACTGATGAGCTGGTCTGGCAGGATGCGCGTTCGGCCGTATATCACAGGGAATAACGACGGATGAACCAGGTCAACTACCTTATCGTGCGTTCCAGGATGGTAGTCCTTCTGCTCCTCGGGAACCTCCTCCAAGGGACGGACGGCCTCTGTGAGAGCCTGCCGTAATTCCTCCGATATGGAACATCGGATTTGACGACACCCACGTCAAATGCGACGATGTGCTTGGTATCTTGGAAGACCCCAGCTTTCCACTGTACTTCTTTGATGATCCACTCTAACATTCGCTCGCTGACATCTTCCCCGCTGTCCTGAATTTCCTTGCGCCATTTGGCAGTAATTTCATCATTGAAGACCTGAGAAGGTCAGCACGAGCGTGTTAATAACATGGACGACGTGCCTTCTTGTCCCAGTCCGGCTTGTCGGTGATTGCATTCATTGCTCGCATCATCAATATCTCTCGATGCGTATCCAACCGTCTATCTCCGTCAGCTTGCTCTCAATTGCAGACCGTGATTACCTTACGAGATGAAATAATCGTCCAGCCCATTGGGGAACATGACACGCCTCACCGTCCCAGGGGTGAAGTTCAGGGGTAACGAGAAACCCGGTAAGTCGAAACGCGACTGCGGTGAAGCCATTGCCACTGCCATGTTGAGTGAGCTTGCTGATTCTGTATGCAATGACTGAGAAGTTGTCTGTCAACGCAACAACAGAGGCGTCAATTGCGTTATATCAACGCGTTGGTGATTAGGCTGCTAGCTGCTGCTTCGGGGCTCGGGCGGGTCAAATACGGACGGATTGAAGCCACGGACTTGGCGCTTGATTTGCCTGATTTAGCCGGTGGTCGGATCCAAGGAAAAGAGTCTGAAAGGGATGGGTAGGTGAGTCGGCCTTTTATAGGATGGTTCATGGAATGGTCGGTGTCCCGAGGAGTATCAGAGGCACTTGACAGTGCGGGTAACTCAGGGAGGAGGAAGTCATACGGGGTTGCCCTTTGTAGATAGGACATGGAAGAAGTCCTCAATGGTAGATGGCATGCGCAGTGGAAAGTTAGTCATTGGAAAGCACGGTGAGACTATAAAATATACGCAGTGTCTGCCTAAAGGGAAAAGTGCCGAAAGGTAATGTCTCTCAAGCTGATATAGATCTTCAGTTGGAATCGGACATGATAATCCAGAACGATAGCAGGCTATTCGTCTGAAAAACCTCCACTACTGCAGAAGATGGCAGTATAAACTTTTCTATTGGTGCTGATCTATGATCTAGCTGCAATGCGACTGCGAAACGTTGCAAAAACCCAGGGCTTCAGGACGTGTCAATCTAGCCACTTTCATTGGTACTAGGCAAGTAATGCATAATTACAATCGAAAGCCCATTTTGAAAGCCTCGAATGCATCACAGCCTTTTCCTCACTTCTAGCACCGACTCATCTCCCTTGTCGGTATTCCAGATCTGCACCAGCTCGAGACCTACAGCATCGAATAAAGCCCTCCACTGCGAGACAGTTCGCTCGAGACCGGCCGTGTGTAACCACATGAGAATATCCATCTCAGCTGCTCTCAGCTCGGCCCCAGTATCCGGCAACACATAGTCGTCAATCAGCAGGGTGGAGTATTCCGGCTCCATGGCATCGGCGATATGCGACAGAATCTGTTTGCTTTTGGCGTCGGACCAGTTATGCAGCACTTGCCGGAAGAAATAAGCCCGGGCACCTTTACTTGTCAGTTCTGTATTGATTTGGTACAGGGAATGCGTCTCACCCTTGACCGGCTGCGGATTGAAGAAATCGTGTTCCATTGGCTCAATCCCCTCTGGTATCTTCTCAATCCGATTGAGTGTTAGAGGCAGATCTTGCAAGATGATTCTCCCCGGAACGTCCGGGTGACGGTGTCTGAAACGCGACATTTCCTGTCCTGGTCCGCCTCCAACATCGACCAGCAGGACAGAATCTGGACTGTCTCTCACATGCCGCAGTGTCTCGGCAGCAGGATAGATTTCAAACCACTGCGGCTGGTTGATCAACCGTCTAGAGGCCATGTAGTCATCAAACGCCTGCTTTTGTTCTGGGTTTTGTTCGAGCATGCCGAAGATTTTGTCAAATCCATGTGCGTACTCGAAGAGTGTTT
Organism: Aspergillus oerlinghausenensis; assembly: GCA_014250555.1. NCBI lineage: Eukaryota > Fungi > Ascomycota > Eurotiomycetes > Eurotiales > Aspergillaceae > Aspergillus > Aspergillus oerlinghausenensis. Next base: position 117,867 of record JAAKEQ010000046.1, read on the forward strand.
GTTGCCCTGGTTCATCGGCGAACAGGGAAATGCCTGGCCCACGCATGTACTCGACCAGTTTGGCTCCCTAGCTTGTCAGCCAGGACCGTGGAGTGAGCATAGAGGGAACGTACCATGCCAAAGTCGGGTTCAAAGCTACTAAAGTCAGTCACTCACCCTTCATGAACATGGAGATACGTACTGATGCTTAACTGCGGCAATTGATCCAGGGAGGATCTCAAAATGGGTCGTGTCATTCGCCGCGTATGTCTGGTTGGCCGTCTCGAGGGCGAACCCAATTGCAGTCAACACGCGCATTACACGGACTGATGCATTAGGGTGAGTATTGATCTGAATACGGAGGGATGCACGTAAGGCACCTACCAACTAGGAGCTCATCGGTATCAGTCACACGCGACAGTTCGGCCGATGTTATGGGTTCTCCATTCTTCGCCGCTATCGCGTGCAGCAGCTTCCTTTCGATTGCTACTCGAACGCAGATATTTTGCATAATCTGCTTGTAAGTTGCATTCCTCGAGTAAACTTATGTCGTAGAACTTACTTGAAAGTTTACTCGAGAAGTTGTGTCAATCGGCTTTTCGGCTGCCAATTGAAGCTTGCGAATCGCAGCCAGCAGTTGATTGTGAGCATTGGGATCTCCTGCAGCTTCGGCCTCGGCTAGCCTCTGGACGTGCTTAATCTCGTCGAATATGGTCATTTTGCCTACAAGATGAAAAGAAAGGATATATATGAGGACTGTCCAGGGGGGTCGGAAAGCTGGCGAGGTTGACATACACAGAGAGAGCAATAGAGGATGAGCAAGTCCCTGACCACGCCAATTTATCCAGGAAGGTCTCAGTCCACTATTGAGGCGATGGAAGTGCGGCACGCTCATGATCCACCCAATGGACAATATTTGGACGGTGACAAAATAACAGTGGGTGTACTAGAAACGCACCAGACAGGGGTGCTTTGAACCGTTCTTACTAGTGTGTTTAGGCCATCCTGGTGGAGTCGGGGGGATTTTGGAATAGAGTGCCAGTTAGATAAAGCGTCAGCGAGCTATCATGTACAAATCTACCTTGACTTGATGAGCTAGTTGCGGTTGAGCTGCTTCGGTAATCTTGATACTTGGAAGGAGTCTCCTCGATTATGAAGAAGCCGGCGGGACACTGCGAAAGACTCTATTTTGAACCCAGAGAGATTTTAATATCATACAGAAGGATAATGAAGACATTATTATCCGGATAAGCTGCTAGCGAGACTCCTCCATCACAGTAGTTTTCTTCGTAACAACGATCTGATCAGGATACGTCGCGGACAGGATATTCTCCTCACTGCCTCCATGAATCCCCACGGACACTCCCTTCTTCGTACAAGGCCCATTAGCAATCCAGGGGCTATGCTGCTGGCCATCGAGGTTTATCCATGTCTCGTTATTGGGACGACTCCCACTACGATCGCCATCAGCATGAGTGCGGCTACACGAAACTGAGTATCCCGCGACAGTCTTGATGCTCTGAGAGAATCGCACGAAGAAGGGGCGCAGGACCGGAATTGACCCAAAAATGAGAATGAACCACATCTCTGTCAGCACCCAGGTATTTAGTTTGGCGATGGCGTACGTCTGGTCGGCGGTTTCGGCGATGGTGGATATGGCGACTGTCTTGTTGATCCCGGCTATGCCTGCTCTGTTACAGGGATGGACATTAGAAAAGAAGAAATAAATGTCAGAAAGCAGGGAATACTGACATGACACCTCCACTCATTAACAAGCACAGTCCAACCTTGACGGAAAGTCTCATCTGCTGACGTCGTCCGATAATATAGACCGGATAACAGGCGAGAAAGAGGTCCGCGAGTGCACCCATTCCTGTTTTCCATCAATACCTTTGTCCTTTATGAGATGCAAGGGGAGCATACCACCCTGAGCGTATCCGATATACAAACAAGTCTCGATTAGATTGCATGTCCCTGGAACGTCCATATCCCACAATCGCCGAGGGGGATCACACTGATGGAAGATGACCCCAATCTCGGCGACATTGATCAGTCCTTGAAGGGCACCCACTGTGAGCAGTGCCCAGCGGCCTTTGCGGTGGGTATGCATTTGCAAGGCCAGGAGGAAAGCGATGACTGCACACCGGGCGATGGCCAGGTCAAGAATGGCCAGGACTTGAGCGATCCAGCTCCAGTAGTTGCTGGCAACAATCTGCTGGTGCGAAAGCTGATCCTGGTGTAACCCGAGGCCGTATGAGACACTCACCGTCATGGTGCACTGTGCCGCAAATGCAAGTGCCTGCCGTATATCAGTAAGTATTGTCCTCAACTGTGGCCGATCCGACACACATAGGCAAACATCACCCAGATAAAATCCCATCGTAGACCACAGAACCCAAATGAAACATCCTCTGGTGGACACAGAGACGCTGTCTTTGCACGTAGCCCGAAGAGAATCAAAGCCAGGGCTGTTTCTGCCCAGGTAACTCCGAGCAGAGCAGGACCGCGTCCTCCGTATGCCGTAGCCATAGTGAGCCTGAGTCGTCGTTGCACGTCGATGAAAACATAGTAGAGTACATGATTACTTCAGTCACGGAGATTTTGTAGTCCAGCCAGATGGAGGCCGTCTAGGGTGCTGAATTCCCGGTCAATCTCTGTTACACTCGCTACAGGGATAGTGGACAGGGAGCTGAGAACAGTTTCTTGTTAATCCTGGACTACGTATGAGATTCACAAGCACCATGGCTGTGCTGTATTGCTCTAGAGGCCATGGATTGAAAGCAAATGACCAATGAAATAGGAATATATGACCTCTCTGTGAGTTGGAAGTGGACTATTATGCAACCGCGGGATCTAACCCCTGTCGCATCCCCTGTCGTTGGAGTCTATTAGTTTCCCACGGCTACGTCCGGGCAAAGCAACAGCAATTTCTTAATTCGGCTTGATACCTAGAATGCTGGTAAGTCTCTCAGATGTGATTGCTGTCAATTGTGGGCCAAGAGAATGCTATCGTGCTAAGACCACAGCCAACTTCCTTGTCTCTTCCATCTGTATTTCCCGTTTCTGGTAATCCCGCCGCCCGTTTAACCCACGATATATGAATTTCTGATCCCTGTCTAGCTTCTTACTAGATACAGGGGCTTGCGTCTCATCATATGTTCTTAAGAACAGTATCTCCGGGGTAATTGTGCCGTAAATCCGTACCAGATCCGAGACAGGACCTGGTATATCTTGCTGGCGCTGCAGGGATCTTATCTAGTGGTATGGACACAGAACAAGTCATGTTCCTTGTTCATTAGGATAAATTAAACAATTCCCCGAGCTCCCCAGCGTCTATTATAGTTGAGATTTTCCCGCAATCGTTCAATTGCCTTCTGGGATCTCTCTCTCGTCTCTCCCCAGACCAATTGCACCCGAGGTTACCGGTTGAAGGTGGATTGATAGAGTCACGTTGTATTGGCATCAGCTTATACAATGGACGACAACCTCCCCGTACAGATTACTTCGGGTGGGATCGACGAGGACGCAGAAGCCCTGGAAGGATATGTCGTTGACCCCAGCCGATATCCTAACAACGCGGCCGGCCTGAAAACAACTCCAGACGGCCGTTATGTTCTCATCCCACAACCCTTGGACACCCCCGATGATCCGTTGAATTGGAGCGCGCGCAAGAAATGGCTCATTGTTTGGATCATGGCGTATATCGCATTCCTGGCGGACTATACCGGGGGCACGGCGATCATCACTGTTATTCCCCAGTCCATGTAGGGTCCATACTTCCTAACCAAAGAACTTCGCTGATAATGATTAGAGAGTGGAATCTGTCTCAGGCCACGGTCCAACGAGCCGTCGTAGGCAACCTCTTCACCATCGGTTCGTGCGGTATCATCGTAGTGATACTGGCAGGCTTCTTCGGTCGCATGCCCGTTCTTCTGCTCTTCCAAGCAGTCATGGTCGGGACTTGTGCCTGGTCCGCAGCGGCCACCAGCTTCGAGTCATACATGGCGGCGCGGATCATCAACGGGCTCTTCTGCAGTGTCGGTCAGGGAGGCGCGTTGCTCTGGATCAAAGACCTGTTCTTCTTCCATGACCACCCCAAAGTCATCAACTACATCGAGTTCTTCATCATCATGAGCCCCTACCTTGGCCCGCTGCTGACCTGCTTTATCGTGACGGATGTCTCCTGGCGCTGGGCCTTTTGGCTGTGTACCTGCATGTCAGCCGTGGCCTTTCTGCTTGTCTTTCTTCTTTGATGAAACGCTGTTTGATCGCAAAGGGCGCCAGATCCCAAGAGGGTCATACATCGCCCGTCTCACGGGAGCCCAGCAAGCACAGCTGTGGCGGGAGAGGAGTTTCCTCCAGTGCGCCATGAGGCCTATCGTCGCTATTACCAGGATTCCGGTGCTGATTATCTTGATCTACTATCTCCTCAACTTCGCCTGGGTGATTGGAGTCAATACGACGATCGGAATCTGGCTGAGCAATGACTACGGCTTTTCCACTCGCGGCATTGGTATATGATACATCCCTTGACTTGCGGTTTCTCGAGATACTGACCTTGACAGGTTACTTCTACTTCTTCGGCATCGTCGGGGTCATCATTGGCTGGTTGATGGGGCATTACCTCCACGATACAGTGGGCACCTTTTATATGAATCGACACCAAGGCCGACTGCACCCCGAGGCACGTCTGATCATTGTCTACCCTGCCACTATCCTCTGCTGCGTCAGTCTGATCGTGCTCGGGTTCGCCTTTGAGCGCCACTGGCATTACATGGTCATTGCCGTCTTCGCAGCCATGCAATGCAGCAGTATGATGATCATCACGACCGCCATCAACGCATACCTGCTCGACTGCTACCCCGAGGGATCCGGCGAGGTGGGCGCGTGGGTGACGGCCAGTCGCAACTGGGGAGGGTTCATGGCTACGTATATTCAGATTGACTGGGTCAGCGGCATGGGACCGGCTAGGGCACTGGGGATCCAAGCGGCTATTACGTTTGGGTCACTGTTCTTTATGGTGGTGTTGCAACTGTTTGGACAGCGGCTGCGCAGGTGGCAGGGGAGAATGCATTTCGGCAAAGCTGCGAAGTAGCAGGTTGATCATGAAGGTGATGAGACACCGTTGCATCCGGTATCTAAGGGATGCAACAATTGTATATATAGCTGGAGATTTCTCATACAATTAATGACATAATATTCCTCATGGCACTGACGTATGTAGTGCCTGCTGGCTATCTAACGAGTTGACCGACTGAACATAGTGCAGCGATCGTCTGATCTGATCGACATAATGTAACAAATATAGCATCCGTCTACAGGGATGCCTGTCTCATCAACCCCAACTGTTGGTCCAGCACGTCCTTGACCATCTGGTCCAACGACCTCCATTTCATGCCCAAGACCTTCTCGGCCTCAGTTGTATCCAGTGGGTAAGGTTCTCCAGAGATATCCTCCGTAATTTTGGCACCAATTTCCGGATAGTCTCTCTTTACGATGCGGGCAACGTCGCTCCAGGATGCCTTTTTACCTGCCAACAAGAACTTGGACCCATCCGGCACCGTCTCATCAAGCGCCTTAATATGTGCCTCAGCCACGTCCCGGACATGCACCCCAGTAATGTTTCCCACTGGTTTGCCGGTCATGATGGTTCCCCAGAGCATTCCATTAGTACCACCTTGAACCTCCTCCGGGCTGGTCTGCACATGATTATGTCCATAGACATAGGCAGGATGGAGAGTCACGAGCGAGAAATGCGGTTTCGCGGTGTTCTTGAATTCCCAACTGGCGTTGTTTGCTAGGAGCTTGGAGGCGTGGTAAAGGCTGAACGAGGTGGCGGCGTTGTCTGGGCCTGTGAAGTCAGCATTTGGGTCGACGGTTAGGTCCCAACCGTTGTCCTCTGTGCATGTTCAATCAGTATTTATCCTCTGCCTGACAACTACTCTGAAATCATGGGAAGCCGACCTCTGACGAATTCTCCCTCAGGAACTCCCGTGAGCGGTATGAGTGCCGCCATGGACGAAGTAATCACGACTCGCTTGACCGTGCTGACTTTGGCGGCTTCTTTCAGGATGGCCGTCGTGCCCTTTACAGCCGGACCAAAGTACGTCTCTTTATTTGTCCCGTGGGGAAGAGGAGAGGCAAGGTGAAGCACATAGTCGACTCCTTCTAGCTTCCCTGCGAAGGAAGACTCCTGAGTGATGTCAGGCACGACAATGAACTCTATTTTGTCTTCGAATTGCGACAGAATTTTCTTGAGTTTGAGGATCTGTGACTCCTTGCGGACGCTGATGCGCAGCGAGTAACCTGCGTTGAGGGCTTCGAGGGCCACAGCGCTGCCAATAAAGCCGGTAGCACCGGTGATGAAGATAAGTCCGGAAGGCATTTGGTTGGAACTTGGAATAAAGAATGAGTGTAGATGAGAACAAATGCTATAGGAGGCGGTCTTGGTTAAATATACAACTCGACGACCCGGGAGTGAGGGCATTTTGCGGTAATAATGGGTGTTTATTGTTTAGTGATCATGTACCCCATAGTTAACTAGTGGAGACGGTCCTCCGGCATCAAGTTTTTGATTAGTGATTGAATCGTCAATAATAACCACATGACTACACTTAAGCATATAAATGATTAGTATTCCGTCCGATACTGTGGTATACTAATAACATAAAGATGGCGTGCCGTCGATTAACAATCAACATGGAGATGAATAATCAACTGGCCACTTCTGTCAGTCAACATTGCAAAATCCCAACAGATATCTTGCTTAGTGTAGTCTTGTCTGGTATACCATTTGTATAAAGACTCCGAACCTCTCTACATGAGTGTTGCCTCTAACTAGATGGAGACACCTGTATAAGAATGGCGAGAAGAAGAGGGACTGCATGTTTAAATTATATCTCCGGACTAAGCGTTCGATATCCCCACTAGATGAGAATTCGACCCATACAATATCTGCGAATGAAAGCTACTAATTTATTTTAATTATCATAGTATATCATGGAAGAAGCAAAATTATCTAGGTAATACAAAGTAATACAAGTAGAATTGTCGGAGACAGTCTGATTTATACATCAGCATAATTCATAGCTAGAAGAGAGATGAGGTAAGCTATGTCGAAGCAATTTCCACCAATCATAGAGTATCCTCCTTAGCAAGCTTCCCTTACTCTTCAACATTTCGATTTTCTTCTGTCATCAATTCATCAGTAGACAGACGAGACTGGAATAACTCATCAAGGCGACTGATCATTCCCTGCTCTACTGACCCATGTCGACATGGATATATCATCATCCAACACTCCGACCGCATCCAAAGCCGGCCCTGCAAAACGCAATCGAGTCCCGCTTTCCTGTGCTTCCTGCCGCGTGCGCAAGTATGTGTTTTAGTCCTTCAACATATGGGGTAATACGTATGAACTGACACGGTTAGACTACGATGTGATCGTCATCAGCCCTGTCACAATTGTGTGATGCGAGGATCCAGTAATCTTTGTCTGTATGCCGCTCGTCCCAGTCGACGACAGAAAGTGACTAGCTCGGCAGCACAGTCCGGGAGCAGGGCCAACAGTCCTGTCGTTGGGCGGCTATTTGACGGACTTTTCTATCGAAGTGGAAGTCACTGGGATAGTGTCCTCAGCGAGGTAGCTTCGTCATTTCTACCGCATGGAACATGATGAGGATTCTGATTGAATTTCTCTTTAGCTGGCGACATTGAGCATCCAAGATGACTTACACAAGGATACATGCAATTATCCCCAGGGGACTGCTCCTGGACTGAATGACGAGCTGCTAGCGGTCATGCCGTCTCGCTCCGCAGCGGATAGACTGATATCAGCATTCTTTGCTCCACATTCTTTCGTTGGTCCAACAAGATGTAAGTTTTTTAGAATGGTGGTCGCGGAACACTACTCATCTCACAAAAATGCAGACTCGATTCATTATCCGACGTTCATGAAACAGGTTGGAGCCATTCTTCGTAGATAGTCAACCATCACTGACTGTAAACAGTACGAAGAATACTGGGAGAACTCATCATCCGCTACGTTAACATGGGTAGCTCTGCTCTATTCGATATTCAGCTTGGCGATGAAATTCCTTCCTGAAGCAAAAGACAACTCAGGGATGTCTGAGGCACTCGGGAAGCTCTACCATAACAAGTCTGGCCAGTGTCTGGAGCGCATCAAAACAAACCAGACTACTCTGCAGACGCTCCAAGCAATGATCGCACACGGCATCTTTGGGTTTTCTCATCGTGAAGAATGGGGAGCTGGATTAATTACGCACATCGGCTCGATCGTGCGGCTGGCGATGAGGCTGGGATTGCACCGGGATCCGTCCCATTTCTCCAACCTGTCGCCCTTTGAGGGAGAGATGCGCCGGAGGATCTGGAGCACAATCGACCAGATTGACTGCCTGTCGTCCTTTCATCTTGGTATTCCAACGGCCGTCCGGTCGGAGGACTCTGATACAGACCCGCCGCGCAACCTCCTCGATACTGACATAGAAGAAGGCATGTCCGAATTGCCACCTTCAAGGCCCTTTTCGGCAAGTGCCCCAATCGGTTATTTACTAGCCAAGCTTAAACTTTCTCGAGTGATGAGACGGGTCGTCGAATTCCTGAATTCCGTACAGCGGCAGCCTTATGAGAGGGTCCTACAACTCGACAGTGACCTCATGGAGGCTTATCGGTCGATTCCTCCCCATTTGCAACTGAATAACTGGCACAATGCGTTAAACGAACCTGCATATGTTATGGTGCAGAAAGTCCAGTTAGACACGCTTTACCATCAAGCAGTTACCGCTCTGCATCGGAAGTATCTCCAAGAGGCCCGGAAGAACCCCACGTTTGCTCTTTCTCAGCAAAGAAGCATTGATTCGTCCATGACGCTACTCCGACATCAGGCTACCATATACAGGGAGGCCCAGCCGGGGGGGTGTTTTAGCAACTTCCATGGGTATACTATCACTCCTGATAGTGCGAACTTTAGCCTGGCTGCGATGGTACTGTGCTTATATCTGCAATACTGGACACGAACAGACCAAGGGGGTCCTCCGCAAATAGATAGTCGTATCGAGGAGATATTCCAGGCTCTCGACACTTCGCGCCAGATTTGGAACAACCTGGCTGGTGAGAATCGTGAAGCAGGCAAGGTTGGACTCGTGCTTGACACAATGCTGGAGCTGCTACGGCCGAAGCTTGGCCTTCCAGACAGACTTGCGCCGGCCGTTGACGTGGCAGTCTCGGTGGATGGCGAAAGGGCCCTTCCTCAAGATCCCTCCCACAATGGCCAGCCTGCGTCTATTTCTGATGTAGGACTTTATACATACGAAGATGATGCAAGGGACTCGAACGTGAATACGGTTGAACTTAATTGGGTGCGTTGCTTTCTAGTTTGACAGGAACAAAGCTAATAGAAATCGCCAGGATGCTTGGGATTCATTTGTACAAGCAGGGGATTTTGAGGCTGCGTATGAGAGCTTTCTTCTCGGCCAGGACCCAACATTCCCAATCGACGAGCTTCTCGACCCGAGTACTTCCTCGACTGTCTAGAGTCATAGCTCGGTATGCAAAATCTTTGCCATGGGACTGATAGCCGTGACCCAAGCATCGACTGCAGCACGAGGGAATCCATCAGCGACATACTTCTGGATCTTCCCGTTCTCATCTGTGACCTCCAACCCTCGCACCACTTGATCAACGTATTGCTTGACCGGCATCGCCTGCGGCCTCGTCCCACCCATGCGTCTGGCCAATTCATCGACGTGATCTTTATCTAATTCTGTCTCCACGTACGGGGGTACAATCTCGACCACACTGATAGAAGTATTCTTGAGCTGGTTCCTCAAGAGCACCGTGAAGGAATGCAGCGCTGATTTTGTGGCGCAGTACACGGGGAACATGGTTGCAGGGACCAACGCCAGACCTGAAGTCACAAAGGCCAGAAGGCAAGGTTGGTTCGGTCGCGACGCTTTGAAGTGTTCGATGAGGCAGCGTGCCAGGACGGTCGGCCCGGTCAGATTGGTTGTGATCTCGTTGGTGATGGCGTCTGTGGTTGGGTACTGGGCTGCAGAGACATCGGTGGTGTTGAAGTCCAGGAGACGCTGGATGCCGGCGTTGATGATCACCGCATCGATGTCTGGGTATTTGGCAAATGCTTCGTCCATCTTGCTGGGGAGTGCTGCAAGGTTCTTTACATCCATCTGTGCCTTTGTTAAACAACCGTATGTTATAGAGCGCTGCAAATACCTGGATGGAGCCCAACCCTGGTAGCTCAGCCGTCAGGGCCTCCAGTCGTTCTGTTCGGCGACCCGAAATGATGACCTTCTTTCCGTTGGCATGATACTGGCGAGCCAATTCTTCGCCAATGCCCGAGGTGGCTCCAATGATAAGGATTGTCTGAAAGGTGGCCATGTTGTGAGAGTCGAACAGTTGTGATGTGCTGACTAGACGAGACGTCCAGCGGGAAGAAGAGAGATTTATAAACTCGTAGATACATTTTTTTCAACACTCACTATATGTCTGAGTTCATAATCTCCGAGGATTTAAGAACCTTGATGCTGATCTGCGGCCCAGCGGCGTTTATAGCGGAGGCTTATCTCCATGGACTTAAGGATAGCCTCAAGACAGAACGTCGGCAGTGAGAATTACAGGAAGACCCACTTGGAAAAAATTTCCAAGGATTACGCTCTATGAGAAAAGGCATTCATTGTTGTCTACCCAGTTCTACCAGCTAAGACATTCCTTCCATTCGTCCCACTCGCCGTCCATTCCGTTGGATCCTCTACGGAATTCCACACGCACTTGGCGAGTTTCATAATCAATCCCCCACCCGAGGCCATGAAGCCTCTTGAACTCTGGAATCGGCTCGTTTCCGTCTAGACCCAGCTCCTCGATTTCCTTCGCCCTCCGTGACACAGCCGTCAGTATCGGCGCCTCCCAGACTACATCCGGATACGGCGCCGAGGACAACAAGTCGATGGCCTCCTGCCGGACCGCCGAGTCTCGACATTTGGTTGCGACAAAATACAACGGGTATATGACGCCCATCTTTATGGGAACCCCGACGAGCGAAGTCGCAGCTGCGCTCTGATGGCAGGCGTTGGATGTTCTCACCAGGGAAAGAATCCGCTTGAACGCATACAGGAACCGATCATACAGCGTTTCCTCGGCATAGACGGATGTAGATACAGTGACTAGTGCGATGTAATACTGAATGAGCAGAAGAGAAGCGCGCGCAGAAGTCTGCGGACTGCCCTGCGCCTTCTGACACGAATAGGAGTACCCGAATGCCGACTTCCAGAGCTCCAGACGCGTCTGCAGGGTCTGTGCGTACGCGACCAGCTCCAGTGGGACGCCATCTGGTTGCTGGGTACGGTAGAAGTTCCCTCCATTACGGTAAAAGTGGATGACTCGAGCGTACTCCTCCATCAGGCAGGTTTCGGCCTGATTGAAAGAGTCGAAGACGTAGGGGATCGGGGACATTTCTTCGGGGACGGTGACGGGGGTACGAATCCCGACATACAGCGATGCTTGCATGTCCATTCGCGCATATGCTCCTTGGATGTCCGAGTCGATATTTCCCAAAGGGCCTGCATTGAGGACAATCTTCAAACACATCTCCAGGTGACTCAACCCGGCAAGATAATCCCTCATGAGAATCTCGAACCATATACAGACAATCCCACAGAGCAGGGCTACCTGCGTAAGATATCTGTCGTTCCCCATATCCTTGACTAATTCCTGCAAGGAAGCCAACGCTCTGCCATACTTCTTCAGCCCGAAAAGATACCGACCGCTCCGAGGAGGCGCATCAAACCCATGTATCCCCACTGAGCCATTCGCCAGTCGTTCCTGCATGAGCGCGCTAAGAGCGACAACCCCTCGACGGATAGCAATCTCCTGGTGCATGGCTTGGATCATGAGAGGTCGCCAGGGTGCGTGTTCGCTGCCACAACTGGGCATGTCCCCGGAGAGACGCTCGATGAAGTATTGCACATAGCGAGCGTCTTGTTCGCTTTCTTCCCATAGCCTGGGAAATTGTCGCATTCTCACCGTGGATGTCAATGTCCATGTCTGGGTGAATGAGACTGCGACTGGGCTAGTCTGTGTAAGAGAGGGGCCATCGCAGCGACGGCCTGTGCTCGTACAACGCTTGCAGGAGGGCCATGTCTCGTCGCAGCGGATTCGACGGGTTCTATAGCAGTACAGAGATTGAGTCAGTAAATATCGTATCAGACGTATATGTGCTTGTTTTCTCGTTTGAGCAGGGAGGGGTCATACTTGCATGTTCGGCAACCGGTCCTTGATTTAGTATGTGCTCTGCGCATTGTACCGTGTCTTCCTTGCGTATTTGTATATACTTATCGATATGATGACAGTAAAGGCAGCCAGATGTTCTACATCTGAAACAAGAGGGAAATACCCCATATACATAGCAAGGCTGGATATCGGATATATCTCGGTCTACTTTGATCCACATTATACCTATTCCGGATGAGCAATACGAGCAGACCAATGGCACTGGCCATATGCTGGGGGTGTTTCAATATCTGTCCAATCAATGTCCAGCTACATCAATAGCCATCTTTGTGGCTCAATAAAGGTTTGTCGTGGAGCCATCTCGAGGCAGACACTTTCACTGCTGACCATTTCTCCGCTCTAGGTAAAACCCTCCACTTCGAATAATCTGTGTTAATGTCTATTCCCCTGGCCAGTCTCAGCCAACGGAAGACCATCGTCCTGCTGGGTCTTCAACGGACAGGACATGGGGTCCTTCCAATGCCCTTTGAGACTCAGTCCCGGGTGGAATATACTCATACTGCCACAGGCGACGACCATGCTCGCGCCCTCGAGGATCATGAACGCAACCTCATCATTGGCAAGGTCACTGCTGAACCCGCCGTTCAATTCGGCCGTACGAAAGATCGATCGGATGAAGATGAGGAAAGTTGCAATTCCAATGCCTGATGTACTCTCAGTTAGAACTGTCCCTTGCAGGTGATTGTTTATGGATGTGGAACTAACCCCAGAGAAACCCCCTCCATTTCCAACTGCCACCGGACGAGAACATGCAGGACTGTGACTGTCGGTGTCGGCGCAGTCTCCACAGGTAATCAATGGCAAGCGCCATGAAGGCCCCCAGCGATGCAACCTGCGCTGCTAGACCTGTGATCATGATGTTGACCCCGGTATGGCGGAGGTCGTCTTGGTCCCGTCCTGCGGTGGCAGTCACGGCTCCACCTGCGGCCTGCAGAATGAGACATAGAAGATCGCAGGTCACGAAGATAATGGCGTATGTTCGAGATTTAATCCTGGAGAAGCCTTCGCCGTAGACAATGATGACCCGTCCAAAACAGAGGTAGATCGCTGCGGTGATAAAAGCGGGTCCGATGGTAAGACAGATGAGGTACCTAGCTCCATTAACATCGTACGGGCCAGGTGATGGGGGATTGAGCATCGGTACTTACTGGAGGAAGGCCGAGAAATTGAACGGATTTGAGTGAAGCATGAGGCGTCCGCCGTAGCCGACGACTTCAAGAAGGAGCCCGCCAGTCATGCAAGCGAGGTAGGACCAGGTGCGGGAGCGCAGTCCCTGATAGATCTGCACAAGCAGCATGATAAGGAAGAGAGCCAGGTATAGAGCATTTCCCGGCAGACTGGGCATGTAGCGCACCAGAGCCCAGTCGAGGGGACATGTATCTAGCGTGCAGGGTGCCGTGATGGTCGGCATTGGTGCAGAGACCTGGCTTGATGGAGTAGGCATGGCTGTTCTCCTGTCCAGAGAAGTGTACAATTGGGACGAAAGGATCAATGGCTAAGAGAACAGCGACTTCCCATTTATAGTGTAGGGAGGGTCTCTCTGATTCTCAAAATGTCACAGTCAATGCTAGGTAGTTTTGATATGCCAAGCCTGTATTCGTTCCCAGTGGGTCAAATCCGACAATGAACCATTGCGTGCGAGCTAAAATAACTTATTCTGGAGCCAATAGATTACTAGCATCGGGTTTCGTGGTCTGGACTCCTTTTCCGCACTTCTTCGATAGATGCTACTGACTCAAGGTGCCAGCAGTTGGGAGTCGTTCGGTGAACCATCAGCTGGGAACCCCCTGTTTCATTCGTACCGAAATAGATCCTTAGTGTGGAGTATTTCCCATCCAATTATATGTACGGTATAGATGGTACGTCTGGACTTCGACAGACGAGAGCTGTACCATAGTAGACGAGAAAGATCAAAAAGGTGGCCACCATTCGGTGGCCGTTGTCGAGGATGCCAGCAAGCATTGAGACAGGATCCGACCTGGTTCCATATTCATCTTAGGACGGCCATGGTGTCCAATCCACATTGTCCAGCCAAGCTGGATCGTCCAACCCGAACAGCGGCATTTGAGCATCAAATCCAAGATACCCGAAGACGTCCTGGAGCCCCGTGTTGTAGTTTATGCTGGATGGAGGAGCTTCGTGAGTAGGTGGAGACTGAATATCGATGACCCTCTGCCACATCACCTGAAGCTTGTTCAAACATCGCCTCACAGACGGACTGAGGTGTTCGTGTGCACTGAGTACTGATACAGCTGTGTTCCATGACTCCGGGATCACAGTCCCGAAGAGGTCAGGTCGCAGTATCGCCGCTATCAAATGCTGCATTGCAATGTAGATGTAGAAAACATGGTACCACCAGGGTATGATTCCAGTCTTGTCTGGTCGCGAGCACTCCCGAACCAGCATGATGAGCTTCTGTGCGTTTTCGACGCACAGCGTGGCGCATGTTTCGAGGACGCGGTCGCCTATGCTCGTTTCAGCTGGTGGGGAAACTTTCCGCGTTTGCAGATGCGATAGACAGAGGCGAGCTATGACAGGTCTCAGAAACATGATGCGTGTGTGCGCCAGACTAAAAAGCGCAGACGTAGCCCCGTGTTTGATATACGAACTAGCAACGAAGGCTCGTCACGACTCACCGGAGACGAAGAAGAATCAGCCGTCCCTCGAAGGGATTAGCAGTTTCACCACTGGTCATATTGTAAGGGACGGGGGGAAGTCTGTTTTCTAAGCTAGTAAGGCATTCATCAATTTGCATGACGGCACTTGGTTCGGCTTGGGTTGGCAGAAGGAAGTCCGGCCTCA
The DNA here is from genome assembly GCA_014250555.1 of Aspergillus oerlinghausenensis. Lineage (NCBI taxonomy): Eukaryota > Fungi > Ascomycota > Eurotiomycetes > Eurotiales > Aspergillaceae > Aspergillus > Aspergillus oerlinghausenensis. The sequence continues at coordinate 132,969 of JAAKEQ010000046.1, forward strand.
CTGCTGCACTGCTGCCGGTGAGCACCTGAGAAAGACCGATGTAGCCGGTGATTTTGTTCAACTCCTGCATTATCCCAGAGACTGAAGCATTGGTCTCACCGTCCAAATCAGGTAGATCGTTACCATTCCGAACCGGGTCGAAGGATAAAAAGGGTACACTAGGTACCGTGGAATGCCGCCCAAGCGATCAAGAAAGGCTTCTGAGGGATAATCAGAGAGGCTCCAGCCTACAAACATGGAATACTTCTCCATACCTGTCCATGAATACGCACTGCTGCCAAACATCCCATGCCAACTGGTTCTCCCTATCCGACCCAGACAGATTCTTCTCTGAGCGGTCAAGGCCAATGCTCCGGGCAATCCGCACAGCCGAACCCAGCGCCATCCACGTCTGCTGTAAATTTGGGGTACATTGAAGATACCTGGTCATGAGAAGCAGACATTGAACGATCTCTGAGGAGCCAGCTTGCCAGAGGATAACCTCCGGACCCAACAGATGCTAGGCTCGAAGAAAGAAAGTTTTACTGGCACTATTTCTCTGTTCCGAACAGATTGATTCCTGTAATTTGGAAGACAAAGCAAATACGAGGTTGAGCGTGCAGAGAAAAATTTTCTCATCGTATTCCATCTCACTGCCGTCAAATAGTGCCTGATAGGCGGCACCAAAAGATCTTTGATCAAGCAGCGGTTCCAGAGGGTCGAGACATCGCCAGTACAGGCTCACCAAGCGGTCTGCATGCTTGCGAGGGGGTAGGACATTATCCGCGGGACTTACAGCGAGATCTATAGTCCCTGGAAGAGACAACAAGCCAAATAACGGGGCGTCTGTCAGAAGAATAGGGTACCGCTTTTTGGAGGACGGTAGCCCCAATCGGTCATGCCCAGCAGCCTTGACCGCGAAAGAGAATTCTCCCGGAATACCGGGGGCATTAGCGCTGAAAGTGTCGACGACATCGGATTGCCGCGAATGCATTTGAGCAGACGTAACAGGAGCCGGAAGTTGTGGAGATGCCGCAGCTGATGAAAGAGGGTCGTTGGCAGTACTGCTACGGGGGGCTGACGCCGAGATGTAAGTGCATGGTTCTTGGAGCTCTCTGGTCCTTAGACATCTTCCACACGCTGGAATCCGGATAATCAGTATCTACAACTTCGGGACAGAAGACATATAGTGGAGGCTACAGGTAAGACGAGAATGGAAGCACCTGGACGCAGACCGTCACATTTGACCTTGCGACGACGACACGTCGCGCAGGCAAGGACGGTTTTGTATCTCCTGTGTCGTAGGGAGGCATGCGGCTTGGCTGGGGAAGCCGAGGACATATTGCCAAATCGTAGTTCACTGAGCGGTTCGACAGGCTTGTCATACGCCGAGCTGCAGTGCTACCGTCGGATGGTCCAGGACTCTTAGGTTGTACGATGTGAAGAGCATGGAGAGCAGGAACAGAAGACAGTGGAGAGATGCGTCATGCAACTTCCACGCACCAAGGAGTAACATCGCATCTCTTCCCAGATTGGCTGGGATACAACCGATCATTGACCATTCCGACCTACCCGGGACTGTACACAGTATGATAGCATGCCGAGATGCATGGGTAATAGACCAATAGGTTTGCTCCTACGTGATGTGCCCTTTTGGCTGTCTCCTGCACAGACTACCAAGTTTGGAATAGCCGATCTGGAACAAGCACCCATACGGTGGTATAAACTCGAAAAGCTCGGTCGTTACTACCGAGTGCAGTGGATGAAAAAAGGCACCTCGGAACGACCCACAATTGGCTGGCAGCGAGCAGGCCCTGTCTCGTCTGATGTCGACATTGTTGTCGGCCTCTAGGATTGGTCAAGAGCTCGACAATGCATCTATCAGATATCTCTATCTGGTCCGCCTGGGTATCATCCACAGCTATATCCACAGCTACAGCCATCTCTCGCAGTCAACCACACACAGATCAATCATGGCTGAGAACGCTCTTCCCAGCCCTAAGCGCTACATTACCGAGAACGACGATGAGGGCAACTCCTTTTTCTCCAATACCCTCAACGAGTCCCTTCCCGTCGTGAATGTTCTCGGCGGAGCCCTCGCACGTCTGGGCTATACTACAGATAGGCCGCCCGTGGTGCTCACCAATGGCAACGACCTCAAGCTCTACGAGACGTCGCTCAAGGAGCTTCCTCCGCTGGTGACTCAGGGGGTGCCAATGTTTGGTATATCGATACGCCTCCAGACTCGGAAAGTCCCATGCATCGGAGCGTGAGCCTGGACTTTGTCATCCAGATCGCCGGCGAGATCGAACTCATCCTGTCCTCTGGTAAAACGCGCATCATCAAGCCCGGGGACTTGACAATTCAGCGATCTACTCTGCACAAATGGCGGAACCCCAGCAAGACACAGTGGTCTCGTATGGTTGGTGTCATGTCAGAGTGCCAACCCGTTGTCACTAAGAATGGAACTCTGGGCGAGAATTTTCCGAAACATTGAGCAATAAATGGGGTAGGGGAGCAGGAAGGTATTATGTAGCAGCCACAAGATACATTGTTCGATCTCGAAGGGTGTTATATCCCTGACAGGCATGCCTTCAAGACAGCATCAAGGTATGCTATACATAGTTTTCCACCGGAGATCTGATGCCTCAGATTATGACTCTTCTCTCTATCAATTCTCAGCCGCCAAAGCAAATATCGTAATGCAACTTGCCATGAATGATGGTCTTCTTTTGTAACTCATGTGAGGCGCTGGGTGGCTGCAGATCAAAGCCAGTTTGTTCTCAATTATGTTAAAAGGCTGCTGCTTGGGACAACTGTAATCTTTCTAATTCCAAAACAGGAGGCAGCCGGTTGACTTTTGATTCTAAGCCTGAAACGCCATACTTCTTTGAAGAAGACTACATATTCCACCAAGTCGACTTCGAAGTAGAGATAGGAATGTCCATTGCCAGCACCCACTGATATCTCGCTTCAAATGGAGTTCGACTGGCTTTGAATGCGACTATGTATTATGACAAGATAGAAGATGCTTCCAGACTACTATCTTGTAAACCAGATCTACGAGCCCTAAAGTAACTCCCGCAAAACGACTCACCGATGACTCTACCACCTTTCCTCCCTTCGCCCACTCCTTCACAGCCCTATCAACCATCCGATCCGCCTCCTCTAGAATCGGCTGAGTCTCCTTTGAAACTACTTGCGCTACCGTCTGGCAGTAACTCCCAATGAACGAGATCTCAGTCGATCTCACAAACAGAAAGACGATCACCACCACAATGACCGAGTGAACAACAATGAGCACCCCTCCCGGTACGAAACCCGTCCACTGCACAGGAACGGTCGCAGTGAGTGAGAACGCCATCACGACAGTGACCAGACTCTTTAGCTTGATCAATTGCTCGTAGTATGCATACCGGCACAGTGTCTAATGTCTTCACACGATCTTCCGAGAGTTCCAGCACTTTATCCTCATCTAGAGCCGCGATCACTGAAAGCTTGTCAACTTCGTCAGTATCTGCCGCACTAGGTTTGGGGACACCAGTGACTCCAACGACAACTATCCAAAGTGGTGAAGCGCCAGCTGCCTCAGCACCATGGCTTGGAATCGTCCTTAACTGGCTCGCAGGGCCGCTTCTTATGTTCTAAAACAGCGACGGTGAAGAAAGACCCGGGAACACAGACTGTGGGGATACTGAGAATTATGATGAAGGTCAGAAATATGCACAGCGGCCTGTCAAGGGCAATTCCTTGTTTTTAGCGTGTATGTTTGTATCTACTTAGTAATGGCATGGTCAATGAGCTAACAATTAGAGACCATGCGTAAAGATACATGATTACATGGATATTTCTGGGAAATCACAAATTAACTCTAATACTGCAGAAGGAATGCCAATCATATATAAGCTCTTGTGCTTAACTCTATGCTTATATTGCAGTACTTCTTCTTATCATCTCAAACTCTCCCCTCTGTGCCATAAGCCCATTTTATCGTAGAGTCCTAAGCTCGGCTCAAGTATATAGTGTCTAGATGAAGACACTATACTGTCGAAATAGGATATAAAGAGTCCCCTGAGCACTCTACAGGCATGATAGCTATGGACCTATATGTTCATGCGACCTGTTTGTAGACTGTCTATCAATCGGGACTAGGGACTTAGTACAGCAAACCCGCAGGGTTCGATGAAACCTTACGCTTGCTGAAATCGGCTTTCTGTAATTGCTATGGTCATCCTCCGAAACCCCTTTCCACGCCAAGGTTTCAAGATCAGGGTTCTCCCAGTCTCGGACATTGCAGATTGGATTTCATTCCCTCAGACTCCGCTTCGTTCAATACACTCGGAACTTCATGATGAACTAGACTCAACTCGGCCCGGAGCGTGTGGATCAGGATGAAACATGCATGGCACCCCTGTGGATACAAATAAATGTGCAAATGAGGTGCTAGGCCCACGTTTGCATTCTACATGTTACCACGAACTACGCAATATGTGGGAACGACTTGTGATCCAAGTCATCGGACAGCTAATCCGATGTCTGACCCTTACCCTCTCCAAGTAAGACATTGTCCGCTTAAAGAAACTATCAACACCTTCAGTGAAGCAGTTGGACCCTTGCCTGGTCACCTTCCTGAATCCTCTGTTACCTCCACGTGGCTAGTACCTACAACCAGGATGCATATGTTCTGGTCTGCGCTGGCTTTCAGCGCAACTGCTTTAGCCCAAGTAACGGGATCCAGGCCCATCAAGCTTATTTCCAAGGGTAATACAATCCTCTCAGATGGCTCGTGGTACTCGGCCGACCCTGCACCACTGGTGGTCAACACAACACAAGCTACATCTTCACCGGACGGGACAGTGCTGCTCCAGATGAAAACAACTTTATCATGAAGCAGTGGGGAATATTCGCCTCCTCCACACCCAACCCTGCCGGCTCCGAATGGATGCTCTACCCGAAAGTAGCAGAACCGCACAAGGTGTTCGCCTGGGCTGCTCCCGGGACCTCATACGCAGCACAAGTCGTCCAGGGCCGCGACGGTCGATTCTACTTGTACGCTCCGGTGACACAGGCCAATAGCAAGAATGAAGACCCGTTTGCTATTGGGGTGGCTGTGTCCGACTCTCCTACCGGGCCCTATGTCGACGCTCACCCGTCTGGCCCGATCATCTCGCAGCCAGTGCGTTTGCCGGGAAATTCCATACAGAACATCGATCCCATTGTGCTCGTGGACGACGACGGCAAGGTCTACATCTACTTTGGCACCTTTGGCGCATTACGCGCATATGAGCTTGACGCGGACATGGTCACTGTGCGGTTGTCTGTCACTCAGGTTAACGGACTGACCGGGTATTTCGAGGCCCCGTGGCTGATGAAGCGCAAGGGCGTCTACTATCTGCTATTCACAGCCAACAATGTAGGCCCGGACTCGCCCTGCACGCCAACATTGTACCACGCCTGTATCGCCTATGCGACGGCCTCTTCCCCGTTGGGTCCGTGGAAATTCTGGGATGTCATTCTACCCATCGTTTCTTCGACGACCTCCCACCCTGGAGCGATTGAGCTCAATGGTGAGTGGTTCCTGGTCTACCTCACGGCGGACGCTAAGGGAGGCGACCATTTCCGCCGCAGTATCGCGCTGGACAAGCTTAACTGGGATGATAGTCAGTCGCCCCCGGTGATCCGCAAGGTCGTGCAGACAATTGGAGCCAAGCCACCGGCTCCTCCAACATACAATATTGCGCCCAAAGCTGTGGCCAGCTCGAAGTATCCCTCAGGGATTCAGGACTGGATAAAGGCCGTCAATGATGGGATCATTCGGGCCAACCTCCTGCCCCCGGATTACTGGAGTTCCTATGAGGCAGAAAAATCACGAGAGACCAGCATGCTTACCTATGTGTGGAAAGAATCAGTGGAACTCAACAGGACGTCGATGGTTTTCTTCGCCGACCAAGACGCGGGGGCTAACGTGGGAGTTGCACCCCCGAAGAAATGGTTCGTGGAATATCTGGATCAGTCGTCCAACTGGAAGCATGTTGTCACCACCACCCCCTATCCCCTGAAGCTGACCGACACTCCGCAGGTGGTGAAATTCAAACCCATCCACACCACCTCAATCCGTGCCACCCTTGTCGCATCCGGCTCGGGCGGACAGTTTGCCGGCGTTGGCGTGAAGGAATGGGAAGCTTTGGCGACAGAGCTGCAGAAAACCTGACGGATGCGAGAGGATGTTTCAAGAAGCGGATTGGCGACCAGTTAGGAGCTATACTGCGGGGTGCTCGAGTCAAGGCCAATAAATCTAATGCATCATTCATTACTCCGTAACCAATAATGCCTCCGCGAATAGGGAGTTCATCCGTTTCTTTTTAGCTTAAGCGGGGTTTGATGAAGCCCACTTTACCCCAGTCGTCCGCCGGTCTTATACCCAAACAGGAAGGTTGGAAGCTATACATACTCCGTAGTTTCGAGGGATCGACATGCAGAGACCACTTCAGAACACAACCTGACCTGATCAGCAATGGGCCAATAACTCTGATGATTGAAGGAATGGGCAGTGATCATTGTGCTTGTCAAGCTTGACATAATATTAAATACAAGGCTAGCCATGCTTCGAAAGGGTAAAAAAAAAAGGGTAGAAAAAGCCAAAGATCAAGCTTTCAATGATTTTATTCCCATGATATGCAATCATGAAAATGGGTTGGCATAGTCTCTCCACAACCTTGGGCGTTCTCACCTCTCTGCTGGCTCTCACCGTCTGCGGTCAAAAGGACAATCTCGGTCTCAAGAATGGATACATCTCCCTGTCCACAGCCAGTTGGGACCTGAAGCTTGTCAAAGATGCTCAGGTTCTTGCATCTCTCACGCCCAAGGGGAACTCCTTTGATTTCCTCCCCTTTGACTATCTCTCCGTCCGCACCGAGAATGAGCAATATCACAATGGGGATATCACCTTCAGCTACCGAGCTACCGGGGAGACCGAATGGGTTGGGGTAGATTCCGCGAAGTGCCGCAAGGCCGTGACCGTCGTCCAGGCCAAGGATGCACTGGCAGCCGCCGACTTGACGCCGACTTTGCCTGCTAACTCACCACTCCGCATCATCCGCAAATGGGTCGATGTCGACGGCGACTTAGGCCTGTCCTTCACTCTCACCAATACTGCCGACCATGACATTGAAATTGGCAGTCTGGGCTTCCCGACCGAGTTCAACAGTATCTTCACCAACCGGAGCCCGGAGGAGATGTCGGCCAAGTGCTCGCTGACAGACCCTTATATTGGCATGGACGCGGGCTATCTGCAGGTCACACCAACGTCTGGCACGGGGGAAGCGTTGATTGTGACACCCTTGGGCAACACAAGCACCCCGTTTGAAGCGTGGCGCAATATCTATGAGCCCTATTTTGATTCCACCGCATACGGGAGTCAAACCTTCGAGGGATTCTATGAGTGGCTGGTACACTCCAAGGCCTACGCCGACACGGAATGGCGCAAGGCCAAACCATGGAATCCCCCCACCTCGCGCATTCTGAAAGCCGGACAGTTCACAACTGTCGGTCTGCGCTTCTCTGTGGTGGAGGACGGCATCCGTGGTATCCAGAAGGCAGTGCGTGCCACCAACACCCCCCTGACGATTGGCACGGGATACGTGGTGCCCCGAGACCTCACCGTGCAACTGCGCATCCTCGCCCCGGCCGACGTCGTCTCGGTGGTTAGCGAGGATAATGCATTGGCCATCACCCGCAAGGAGAACACGCTCTCGTTGACTCCCACCGGATTCGCCCGGGGCCGCAACCGGCTCACCATCACCTACGCCGATGGCAAGATACAAACGGTCCATTACTTCATTACGGAGTCGGCCCCAGACGCCGTCGCCCGTCTGGGCCAATTTTCCACCTCAACAATGTGGTTCACTGACAGGTCGGATCCCTTTGGCCGCGCCCCTTCCATCCTGTCATATGATGCCTCGACCAAAAAGCCCGTCCTCCAGGATCCCCGTGTCTGGATTGCGGGACTGAGCGACGAAGGTGGTGTCATCTACATGGCGACGGCGATGAAACAGAGCGCCCATCCGGATGCCAATGAGATCGCCAAGCTGGAGGAGTTCGTCAGCAAGGTGCTCTTCCCCACGATCCAGAACGGGAGTGACCTGGTCCGCAAAAGCATATTCTTCTACGAGCCCTCCGCCGTGCCAGGATATTCGTACAGCAAGTCCATCGATTGGGGCAACTGGTGGTCGTGGAACAAGGCTGATTCCTACTCCACTCAACGCTCATTTGATTATATCCACGTCGTCGCCACGTACTGGGCGCTGTATCGCGCCGGTCGTGACCAGCCGGGGTTGCTGAAACAAAGCACCTGGCAGTGGTATCTCGGACGCGCCGTTAATACCACCATTGCTTGCTTTGCAACCAACTCCGCCGGCAGAGAGCTGGTGCAATACTCGCGGGTTGGCCAGATGGGCGAGACGGTGGTCGGTGAACTTCTCCATGATCTGCGACGCGAAGGGTGGTCCAAGGAGGCAGATGCGTTGGAGGTGTCCATGAAAAAACGCGCAGACCTGTGGAACTCGCAAGCAGAGCCGTTTGGCAGTGAGATGGCGTGGGATTCGACGGGACAGGAGGGTGTGTACTACTGGTCCAAGTAAGCCACTTCTGCTCTCTCTTGGAAGGATCACAAGCTGATAGAGGACTTTGCGAACAGCTATTTCAAACTCACCAACACCGCGACCAAGACAATCAATAGCATTCTGGGATATATGCCTACTGTTTCTCACTGGGGCTGGAACGGCAATGCCCGGCGCTATTGGGATTTTATGTATGCACTGTTCTGCTCACTTTCACCAGCGTCAAGAACCTAACATGCTTCCCTTTTAGCTACGCCGGAAAGCTACAGCGCATCGAACGTATGATCCACCACTATGGCTCCAGTCTCAATGCCATTCCCCTGCTCGCACAATTCCGCCAGCAGCCCAAGGACATCTACCTTCTCCGCGTCGGTTACGGCGGTGTCTCTGGGCCCCTGACCAACATTCGCCAGGACGGCTCCATGTACAACGCCTTCCACTCATTTCCCGACACTCTCGTGGGCGACGACTACTCGGGCGACTACGGGCCGAATTTCCTCGGTGTCATGCTCGCGTCCGCCACGTACGTTGTCGAGGACCCGGATCTGGGGCTAGTTGCGTACGGCGGCAACCTCGCCGTACATGGACAGGTGGTGACAGTTCAGCCTCGTGATGCAGTTCGCCAGCGGGTATACATAGCGTCCATGGGAGTCTACATCGTCGCCAGCTCCGGCTGGATTGAACAGTTTTCTTTCGCGAGAGCGAGCGCCAAACAGGTGACACTGCAGCTTGTTCCTGGGCCGTCCAAGGCTACATCGGCAATTGTCTGGGTCGAGAGTCCTGGCTCAAGCACTCAGTACAAAGTCACCTCGCAGGCCAAGGCAATGCGCGGAGGATGGCAGGTTCAGTTAGCCAATGGGGGTGTGGAAGTGACCGTAGCCTCTGCGTAGGATAAGGCTACAGGGTTTAGTAAGGGTCGTTCTCCAGATAGACTTGCCATGGCAATCATCGCTGTATCAGTCGACATGTGTGTGTCTTAAAGATTACCGTGCTCATACACAATAGACTGCAAGAGAGATACGATTATTGCCTTCAGGGACGATTACCTCAAAGTTATCCGGATTCTTGGGGGTTCCCACAGGTACTCTGTATAATAGAGCCAGGCCCAGTCGTTTTGGTGGAAATGGTTGCATTAGGTCCCATCCAGGCGCCGCTTGGAACAGTGCGCCACCAATGGGGTAAGAGTATTCTCTTTGGCATACCAGGCAATGAAGTGCGAGTTGCCATCAGAACCTTCAATCACCATCGACATAGGGAACGATGATTCTTTAAGATAGGCTGTATGAAACCGACGATCTGGCAGTATTTTGGAGTCATGGACGGCAGGAAATGATGGAAGGGTGCAGACAGAACTGGATCTTCATATAGATCACTGGGAACACCATAGTGCTACCGGCTCTATAGCACATCGCATACAGAGAGAGGCAAACAAGTGTTGAAAGTTCACTTAAGATCGGCGAAAGTGGATACAGCTCGTCCATGGCAGACGTGTCAACCCTAGTGCTCGAATATTGGATGCTGAGAAGAACAAACAGTCAGGCTTGCAAGGCGCGATTTAAAATCTAGAACAAAGGTCTACTTAAATCCAGACCAACTACACAAACACTAACTATTTTATCTAAGTACTGGTGACTCCTGATAAGTATGTTTGCAGACTGGTCAGCTGCAACAACCATGTAAAGTCTCATCGTATGACATACATATCAAGGGTTATACAATTCTAAGTATATTAGAAACACAAAAATAGATTTCGAATTAAAACAAGGCCACCAGGTAAACGTTAACCATAAGTTTAGTGATAGGACTTACGCCTATATGGTTCAAACAGTCTAAAATCTCGCGAACATAGCAGATCCACATCCTCCTGGCTGTTTAATACTTAATAAGGATGATGGGTTAGACAATGTTGCCTTATGATAAAGTCTTCTCCTGAGGGCGTGACCAGATCTCTGGTGAAGAGTTGAAAGAATTGTCCATGATCTGCTGATCTTATAGGTCTATAAGACTTAAGGAAATGAAGAATGTTACTCTACATAAGATACTCATGCTTGCTTTACTTGTGATATACATTTAAGCAAATTTGAAAGAGTAAGAACTCATTAAACATAGATTCAGGAGGTAAGCTTAATAAATTATAATACATGCTCTTTTCCGCAGGAGGATCTAACAATCCCCAATTAGAGTGTTGAACACCTTTAGGGTGTTTTCTCAAGTCAGAACCACATAGTCACTATTGAACTCAAGATCATCATGTATTTCTAACAGTTTGGTACTACCTCATTATAGATGTGTTAGGTGTGGAACAGCGGAAAAGTGCTTGTAAGAAGTTGATACAGCCACATAAGCATAGGCAGAAGGCTATATCCACATATGCTAAGGCTCGATGACCGAGAACTATCCAAAATAAAGTTCTGAGAAACATCGTCGTAGGCTATGACTTTCACTGAGTGTCCTCCTGGTCTGTATGAGGGTACTTTCGGCATCGGAATCTAGTTTGATCTGAATATTGCGGGATCTTTTGTAGAGCTCCAGTAACGAATAAACCCAATATCAACTGGCCGTCCACTCGCTATTGCGGTACAGGTACCAACAACTGAATTGGAACATAAACCGTCTTGATGACTTGGTTGATGGTTGCTGTTGCACAGGCAGCGCCGTACCAATCATGCTATGCAATAAGGCCTATCAGGTTTGCAAGCATTGCCATGTTTCTGCAAGGCAACCATCACTGTAAACTTTCCTCTTTACCATCAAAAACTTTAATAGGGTCTTTCCCCGGGTAATCGCTCTCCCCTGGTGCCCCTAGAGACATATATTTTTCCCCTATACCAACTCTGATTTCACCTGACTATTTCATAATTATATAGCGGCAGGCTTGGGTCTTTGCATCCTCCTTCTCCTAGTCTGGCTAGTGAGCTCTTCCCAATTATTGTCGACATATGTATCTGCCTTAAACTTACCTTAATGATCAATACACACTCAAAATACGAAGGAGACATGTCTTTGGACGTTTGAAGGTTCGGGTCTCAATCCCCGAGGAGTCTTGTGTCTCATATTCACGAAAGTTGACTGTACACCTATCTATTGGCTGGTAAACAGCTGTAGTTTGCCTTCGTCAGATTTTGCTGTGCTAGAGATCTCCGCCACTGCTAGTTAGTAGGGGCATAGCTAGGCCAACCTAGGCCTAGAATTAGGTTTTTATCGTGAAAGTGAAACTCATACGAAGCTAGAATAGATCTAATTTAGTCATAATTTCTAAAACCTCACCTGAAATCATAGTAGTCTGGTGCTAGCTAGGATTAAACTCGCCCAAACTTTAGACTGAATACAACTCTAAACGAGGGATTACTATTTTACTATAACCCTGTCTCTATTTATAGAAGTCCTGCAGTCCTGCTACATACCTAAGAGTAGGGAGCTTCTATTTTAATCTTTCAATATAGCGATTTTAGGTTCTATAATAGTGCATTCTCTTCTCTCCCCGGCGTCCCACACTTCCTCCTCCTCCAAAATGACTACACCGTACAATGCTACTAAGGGTGTACATAGAAGGAAACGGCCAGTCCAGTCCCGATTGAGCTGTTCTCCAGCCATGGCAAACTGTTTATCAGTCAGGGACTCTGGAGCAGTGCCATAAGATAGTCAGTAGTTACCTATGTTGGAAAAGCCTGTTTCATACCTGGGTCGGGTAGGAGATGGACCAGAGAAGTAGACGTAACTGGTAGGAAATGCAGCCCTCCATACACACTGGGCGTGGGTAGTAATGCCGAATAATATTACTTAATTAATCTATTGCTAGAAGGACTATAATTTCTCCGTTGTCCAGGTTTGGGGCAGTCTCTACAGGCCGAGGGGCGCCTATTGAGAGCGTTCGCATTTTCTTCTCTGCTCTGAAGGGATATTTATGATCCAACAACCTGATTCCTCCGTTGAAATAATCACCTAGTCAGTGTTCTATCCAACCAGTTTCATTAAAGTAAAAGACCCCCTGACTATTCTTTTTATAAGATGCACACTGGGTTGCTCAATGTACGGTTGAGCCCCCACTAGACTGCCTGGCTGACCCTCCTGCTCACCCGGCTCATCATCGTCGTAATCTGGAGGAAAATTTGACTGTCATGCTCCTATGTTATACGCCAGATTAGGTTCCAATTAATCCGATCCTACACGAGATTGATTACGTTTATAGAGCGACTTTGGAGCCCGTATTCACTGCAGTTCTGTGCTGTTTGACGCTCTATTAGGCGTTTGCCATAGAAATCACAATATGATCTTATCACCAATCTCACGTATGTTTATGTATAAACAATAGAGCAGAAAGGCGCTGCACGAAGAAAAGAGAAGAGTTGAAATACTGGCAGTACACCCAGATTGTCTGGGGTTTAGGGGAAAAGCATCACTCCATGCACCGCAGCTCCCTGATAACTTCACAAGAGAAGGGATGTAGTCAAATGCTGCCTATGAATGTCTCTGGGCGTATAATCCAGTATCATGAAGCTGGCCTTGACAACCCAAGGATGGCAATTTTCCATTACCCAGTGCGCAAACATATCCATTCCCGCGCATGCCCCGGAGGCAGCCCAGTAGCATCCGTCCGTGACCCACTGCTGGGAGTCGTTCCAATGGACTTTCGGGTACAGTAGCCGGGCTTGGGGCAGGAGCACGTGGTTGACAGTGGCATCGCGGCCATCAAGTAGCCCCGTTTGGGCCAGCAGCAAAGCGCTTGTGCAAGTTGTAAATATTGCCTTGACCTCCTGAGATCGATCTCGAATGAATGATTCAAAACACTCCGAGAGGCGGTAGCCCGGTGATGGTCCACCGATTAACAGATAGTCGAGAGGTGGACATGTGTCGCAGGTGGTTGTCGGCAGTGCCTGAAGGTTGCCGGTATGTTGGACGGGCTTCAGCTCACTACCAACGTAGTAAAATTCAATATCGAGGCCGGCAGCTGCAGTGTGTCTAGAGACCTGACCGTCCCGTTCCATGACTTCGAGGTACGGTCGCGAGCATAAGGAGAGGATGTCCACTGGCCCAGCGACGTCGAGGGTTTGGTAAGGAACCATTAAGATTTCGAAACGAATGGGTGGCATTATGAAATGGAATTGATCTTAGGATAAAAAGATGTGATCATCGATTAGCATGCAGTCAACTTGGTGGTAGTCGGCCGCATTTATATCACTGCTCTGTCTATCAACCACGCGCCGAGTACTTACAGCTTAAGTTGATCTCGGCACCGGCCGTTGGGTTATCGCCTAGACCATCAAATGGTGTTCAATCTACAGCCATTGTTGTTCCTGCTTGACTACTTTGTGAGACGAGTTTCACAAGTTCCCTGAAACCCCGAAGCTTCCCACAAACTCTTTGGCGGGATTTACCTCCCCAGGCAGTTAGGCTAGGATTCCAGGATATATACACGTGATCTGACAGAGTTTCAGAGCCTTTTGCTGTCTGTAACTGTCGCCTAGACACTCCCTGAAGCGTGAAAGGCATTTTCCCTTTTAACTGACACGCTTGTGGTTTGCTAAGAACCAGCAAATCATGGGGAGAGGGGTCTATGCTCATCGACAGTTGTAAGGCCAAAAATAATGTAGACTAGATTGTGACAAGCGGCTAGGAAGGGAACGACAAAGAGGACTTCCATTGAAAAGTGGAGCATTCGGCATGTTGTCTGTTTTTCGAAGAGAAATTAGGCTGCAACTCGTACTCGTATGTTCTTCGTAGTTAGGCGATATTGCTCTTAGAACCACTCAGGCTGCGGATAAAACAGCTCAGAACTACCAGTGCATTCACATCGAAAGGGCGATAGAATTGAGAATCATTGCAATCGCCACGAAGAGTATGTCAATCTCATGTTGTGTCCTAAAACATACTGTATAACCTCGTAAATAGTCTCTCTGTAGCAAAGAGGACGTTAAATGGAACTATTCTTGTTCTGTACAGGGAACTGGAGTATGTCATCGCGCGTACTGTGTTCTAAAATGGTCATATTCTACTAATATTTGTTACTTAATGCTTCCTAAAGCCCCGTGTGATGGCTGCGTCAATGTACCAAATGGTAACATTAATCAGGTCGCATGGTATCCACATTTGCCCTGTTCTTCTTGCGACCTACTGAGAATAGCTAACTTTAACTAGTAAGTTATTGTTTACTCACAGTATAGTCAAGGGGGGTTAGCACTCACTCCTACTCTCAAATATGCCTCAATTCTGTATTCAGTCAGCGCCAGCTCCGCACTCCGTCATTTACTACCTCAGCAGCTCTAATAGCACTTCAGCAAGTATAGAGCAGCGCAGAGGTGTTTTCCGTCATAATCCTCGCCATTAATAGGCAGCAGCAAAAGCTATGAGGTAGTTAAATGCCGAGGGAGAGAGGAGACCCTATGGATCTGTTGTATCTCCGTTGAGCAGACACTTGTTTTAAACTTGGGGCCAAATTCGTAGTGGCTTGTTGGCACCTGCTCAACTAGATAATCTCATTACCTTTCTGCCCTGGCGGTGCATCTTATGCGCTGTTGCTAGGCAGCTACATTAATACATCCGTAGCTTGGTTTTGCGTACTACCCATCGTACTCGGATGTGGATTGTTAACTGTCACAAGCTAGGACATGGCGAAAAGTTAGAGATATCCGCACTAAAACAAGCAGTGGTGCTAGAACGCCATCTCAGAGGTTCCTGCTGTAATGAGAGATAATTCCGCCTAACATTGAAAACTGAAATAGTGCAAGAGGAGTTCCGCCACATTTTCATGTTTCCAGATGTGAACCAGATCTAAGCTCACCAAAGTATGTTAAGACGGCCTCGACACTGTTCGTTTAAGTAAACCTTTGTCTCAGAGCTGTGGGCCCTTTGGTGTGGATAGGTTTCTTAGTATTAAGTATACCTTGTGGCAGTGCTAATGTCTCAGGAGACTGTGAAATGATATCTATTTTGCTTGTGTCTATCTGTTGTACTTATGTTATTTATATCGAGCGCCCAGCATGCCTCAAGAGAGGAGTCAACCTTACAGCAAGTCGGACGCGAGTTAACCATGTCTCTTCTTGTATTCGTTCTGTCTTTTTCCTACCTCTATCTGGCGGGCACTTTAGTATTTGATACCGTCCATTGGCTCCTCCACAAATGGACCAGTTCACAGTGGAGCTTCCTTCGTTGGCTTTCATACTGTCACCAATTTCATCATCTTTACTACAACCGCTCGCTAAAGTTCAACGATCGATACTCACGACAGAATTCGTGGATTGCATTACCTCTCGAAATGCTCTGCAAAGGTTTTGGAAGCATAGCAGGATGGCTACTTGCCCGGCACTTGATGGCAGATAACAAACAGAACATCAATACCGCATCTTTACTCGTGGCGTGCGCATTCGAGATGATACGAACTCTTGTTGTCATTGCCATGAGCGGTCGAGACTCGAATCATATCGCCTTCGACACCGTGCCTAAAGACCATAACTGGCTTTTTGTTGGACCCGAGTACCACGCCTTACACCACGTCTATCCCGAGCGATACATGGGCTCGATGGTCAAAGTATTTGACTGGGTAGCGGGAACTGCATACTCTCTGCGGGGCAAAAGGGTCGTCCTCACAGGCGGATCAGGTGCGTTTGGGAGCGCAATAGAGAAACAGCTCCTGTCTGAAGGGGTGAAGGATATTAAGAAGTTACACTTCGGAAAAGACTGGACTCACAATGACGTCTCTGGAGTCTCCCACTTTCTGGAAAAATCTGATATCCTTATCTTAGCACATGGTACCAAAGGGAGGGATGCCATGGATGCTAATTGCAAGTCGACCATGCGCCTCATCGATCTTTTCCTCAGACGCAAAGCTGTTGAAAATACTCAGCGGACCAAAACTGTCCCAGAGATATGGTATGTAGGCAGCGAGATTGAGGTTCACCCTGCATGGGGGAATCCAGAAATGCAACGATACTCCGCCTCAAAGCGCGCCTTCCTACCTTATGCTCGAGCCCTATATGACGATCCTCGGGTAATTTACCGTCACATTGTCCCTGCGGCCTTTGAATCGCGTATGGGTAAAGCAATTGTTTCGCCAGATTGGGCTGCCCGCGTGGCACTATGGTGGATTCGTCGTGGAGCTTATTATGTTCCTGTCACCTACACCGGACTCTCTTTTCTGAACTTCTTCAAGTTCCTTCTTTTGGTTCAACCATACACAAGGCCTGATTGGGAGCAGTAGCACAGAGTATCTGTACAATTGAGTTTACGCAGTATATAGAGATTGTCTAACTATGTTCATAGTTTTCTAGCGTATGTACATAGCGAAGAGGGTGGGGCTATATAGGGGAAGTATCTGAAGTATTTCCCAGGAAAATATTCTCTTTGTCCGATATATTCTCCATTTCAATTGTTCCTTAAATGGTACATACGAGTCCATTGAGTGGTATCTATAGAACAGAAATACCCGCCGCATTTTTTCCTTGCTCAAAACCACAACCTAAAAATAGCCTCTACGAGACCTTTACACGGACCAGGACGTCTTGGCGGGATTTACTCCCCAAGAAGGCTAGGTTACCCCAGTATAAGGTTAAGATCCGGACACTTTGGCATGAGCCAGAACGTCTTGGCCAAATTTACTGCCTAAGATGGTTAAGCTAGGCTGCCGATGTTTCGGAGCATTTAGTATCTAACATTTGACACCTAAATACTTCGAAAGTGTGAGAGGATATTTTACTTCGCTGCATTTGTGCTTTGCCAAATAATCAGAAATTGGGGCAAAAAGAGCCCTATTACACAGGAGTCATCCAGCACACTTTATGCATAATCCCCATCCACCTCGGCAACTTTCCTAAAGCCCTCTCTGCCCTAAGGGAAATGGGCCCAAGACTCAAAATAGACCGGAATTATTACATCCCCGTTAATGTGGCAGATAAGTCAAACTGCTTGTTTCCCACCCATCATAATCTGCATTGTACGAAATGGAAAATCATGTATCGCATTGCCCAAGTGAAGAAGAGCTGCTGTTACTTGCCGTCTGTTTCCGATCTCCTTTAACTCATGAATGTAGACAGGATCTCCTGAAGAACAGATTATATTCGGTTTGCCAGAGCCATGCATGACCAACATCAGGCAGGTCGTCGACGAGAAGCTGGGCGAGTCGCGCTATGTGCTGCACCCGGCGTCAATTGACTCAACGTTACAGCTTTGCATTAGTAAGGAACCTGAACGCTCTTTTTGTATTGTCTTTACTGGACATCTAGAACTAGCTAGCCGGGCTACCTGCGATCCCACGTTGGTTGAACCAAAGCCGTCGCCTGCGGTGTGGTGCCAGTGCAGGTCGACGAAATCGCCATCTGGCCCCAACAAACTAGAGGCGGCTATGCTTATTGTTGCTGAGTACCGCAATGCTTGGGCCATCCACGTCGACCCTATACGGCAACTGGAGCTTCAGGGCTTGAAGAAGGAATTACATAATATTCTTATGGCAAAGACCCCAGGGGCAGAGTCTCCTAATGACATAGTTAAACCAGGTGCATTGATGATAAGCTCTGAGTTAACTGTTGCTGCAAAATCTCTGAGGCAAATCTAGAGCTCACGGCTCCAGTTCAGCTGCTCTGCCGTATCTATCTCACTCCCATTGTTGCTTTAGTCATGGTCGCACTGGAGGCTCTTGGATGGAACGTGAGGTTAACTAGCCCTATGGCTTCAACCTCTAATGTAGATGGACATATCATCATTCTGGCTGACTTCGAAGGCCCTCTGCTCTTTATGCTCAGGAAGAGGAGTTTGCTGTTATCTAGAGCATTATGGCTCATATCTCATCCCTGCATTGGGTCACACCAGGAGGTATTCTACAGGGTAAGCAGCCTGAGGGCGCCATGGTCTCCGGTCTATAGACACTATCACGGTGGAACAGGCCTTGCTGGACTTTTGTGTACTGGATATCAGTGATGTGGGCTGCTTCCTCCTTGTGGTACAAAAAGCTATAATGTGTTAACAGTTATGCATGGATAAGGGTGTAAGAGCTGAAGGGGATACATGCTTATCTAACTCGGAGATCATGCCGAAGAGGGTTTTAGACATGGTGCTATGGGCTGTAGAGCCGATCGAGGGGATGCTCGAGGTGGAAGAATGTAGCTAGCTTACGCCGCGTATAAAATGCTATGAGTTCAAAGCCGTATCTTATAGGATGCCTTGTCGCCAGAGGGCATTAGTGATATCCGGAATATATAACCATTATTTTAAGACAGACTCCCTGTATCTAGTTTATACTCTCTATTTTAGCCCGACCTGCTTGAACCTAAGCCTGACAGGGCTACTCTACCTTTGCAGTGTGACTACAATGGCCTCATAAAATCATTCGACCGGTATCATGCGAGCTCTGGAATCTCGTCGTAAACACCGTTAAGAGGGGCGTTTGTTGGGATATATTCCGATCCGTTCGCAACAGCCAGCGCGGCGCTCTCATATTCGTCGTATGTGTGTCTCACACAGTCATGTCGCAGTAACCAGGCTGGGCGTGGGATATAGGTTGGTTTTCCTTGAACTTGGTCAGTATCCCAGTTTGCATCGAACTGCCTCTCCATCGCCTTGATCGAAGCTGCCTGGACCACTGAAACTCGCTTATGCCTGGATCATCTATCAGCAGAATCCCACAGTCAAGGTGGCCAAGAGTACACACCGTAATTTCTCCACAGCCCGCAGACCCATAGGCACGCTTTTCCTTCCACAGAGCTCCAGGCAAATAGCGACGACTGCTGCATCTTCAATGGCCAGGTTGGCTCCTTGACCGAGATTCGGGTGCATAGCATGGGCCGCATCGCCAATCACGATCATTCTACCACCCTTTGAGACCCAGGTAGACAACGGATACCGTGCTAGAATTGGATGATTCCAGCAGCGCTGTGGCGGTGTCTTTGACAGGATGGCGGTAAGCTTTTGACCCATTGGCCAGTCCTTGACCAATTCCAGGACATGCTGAGGGTCTGCAGGCTGGAGCCAGGAATTATCAAGTCCTTTGACTTGCTTGAGGGGTGTTAGAGGCACTCCCAAAAGGAAAAGCAAGGGGACTGCTCACTTTGTGTGGCATATTCCAAGACACATATTTACCCTTTCCGACGGTACCCACCAAAAGAGTGGTATCCTTTCCGAAGTACATGTTAACGTTGTCTGCCTGAGCTGTGCCGTTAAGAATCCAGTTTGCCTCTGGGTCATCCTTAATCTCGTGTGCATCAAAATGTGATCGATATATGGCGGCACCTGTTGAGTAGGGGGGCACATCTTCTCCGGTGATGGTACCTGTAGCTTTGCTATGTACCCCATCAGTAGCAATCACGCAGTCAGCAGCTACTTTGTGCCCATTCTCCAACATAATTCCCGCGTTTCCCTCGGACTCCCAGTAATCACAGACGCTTACTCCAAATCGAAGATCAATGCCGCAATCTTTAGCCTTCCCATACAGCAGGTCAATAAGTCCCGACCTCTGCACCACTTGAACGTTGAGAAGGTCATCTGAAGCATATGGAAGGCTGCCTTTGAGATCACCGCCACTATCGTAGTAGTCGAAGGAGCTGATGACGGCGCGTATAGAGTCAATAGCTGGTCTCATCGACTTGTCCCACCGGCACAACACATTCATGCCATTCGTACCCAAGCCTACCAGGTCACCTAGACATCATTAGCCATGAGCCTAGGAAGTGGGAACTTCTCCCAGAAGAAACCTACCCAGCTGGTGATGGTCTTCTCTTTTTTCAAACCCAATCACAGAGTGCCCCCTTCGGTGGCACTCAACCGCTGCTGTAAGTCCTGCTATGCCGAGTCCCACAATAATCACGGTAACTCCGCTGGAATTGGGGAGTGCAGCCGTTTCTGTAGTGGGAGGGCTTCGTGTCATATTGTCCTGAACAGTGTGATCTTGATTAGCTCGGTTGGGAGTAAGGATACCTTAATCTGCGCAGTTGTTTCCATTTGTCGTTGGTGTATTAGCTTGGCTTCTTTTTATATCCACTGTCGACCTGTGCCGGATGAAGGTCATACGCGTACCCGTCAACACCGGCCTGACCAAACCCCAAGGTTGGGGGAAAGTTACCTGCAAGGTGTCTGTGAACAGCCTATTGACAAAGCAAGGAGTTTATAGACTTCAATGGTATGTGAACATGCTGGCACAAATCGCAATGTTCGGGTGCTCCTCCTCGCTGCCTTTATGGCCATGCACTGAGACGTAGAGGTCCTCACCGTACTATGCGCTCAAGGGATGGTTCGGATCTGACTAGAAATCATACGCTTGAATGGACAGCAAGCACTGTAGTACAGAGTTGCTGACCGCTATTCCTAAAACTGAGCAGGCCTTTGTAAGTATGCAGAGCTGAGGGGGTACATGCTTATCTAACTTGAAGTCAATATCAAAGAGGCTTTTCGACATGGCAGAGCTGTAGATCCCATCGGGTGATGTTTAAGGGAGGAAGTATGTAGCCGGCTCACACCTGGGCATTAAGCTACGTGTTGTACACTATTGATTACCCGATCTTTCTATCATCTCCAAGCAAATCACATCGTTACCCACTTCTTCTATTGTAATAAAAATATCTTCTTGTGGATACTGCCAGGAATTCCCCAGAGAATAAGTAAAATTCAGTTGTTGACCCTCTCATGTAGCCTAGTGCTCTCCGTGGGCAATCCAAGTCGACCCGCCGTTGTCTCAATAAACTCCATGACCGGCCATAGAGAGTGGGGTTGTCCGCCAGTCTTGACTTGGGCTTTGGTCCAATCCCACCAGAGCGTCCCGGCGAGGCCATCGAGAGATTGTATTGTGGCGTATCGGATGGTGTGCCAGAAGTCTTTGATGGGCAGGCCATCCTCGATACTGGTGAGCGCTATCGGCCCCTCTTCAAGGCCGCATGGGCAGCACAACGTTTCGTGGATGATGACCGCGGTGACAGAGTCTATCGGAGCGACATAAAGCCAGGCATCATCTTCGTCGCCGTTGTCGGCACCCATCTCAATAGCAGCTGCCATAGTGCGCCAGACCATATCGTCTGTGTGGCAATCTGCCGACCCAACCATGAGACCCAGTCGTACGATGGCAACCGCATGTTGGCCGGCTCGTCGCTTTGCAAATCGCGAAATGAGCACCTCAGAAACATACTTTTCTGAGTGTAGGGGTGTTCGGGGTAGCCGACATCACCGTCAGGAACGGTGTCGGAACCTGGCTGAAGAGCAGAAACATAGGTGAAGCGCATAGGAGCACTGGATGGGCTACAGCAATCGACGGAGATACGTGCCTTGTACGTTGGGGCCGCAAAGTCGGCCATCGTCGTAGACCAAATGGACCATGGCTCCGTTGTGGACTATCGCATCAAATGGCGGTTCTGGACCTCGTCCTCAGAGCGTTTCCCATTGAGCACCCGTGAGTCCGGGTCGTGGAACAGCCAAGTCTCCAGTCCAGAGAATAATCGATCTGCGAAATTCATCGCGCCACAATTGCGCCTGTCGCGCTGAAGGGTTGACCCGTGCTGTTGCCTCACTCTCATTGCGTGCACGAACAAGGACGGCGACCAACTGAACCGCCAGATTGCAGAGAAGCTTGTGCAGATTTTGGGTCCCCAAGTATCCCGTTGCTCCGGTCACGGATACTCGATTCCCATGGCCCTTTGGATGCCGCGCATCCTTTCTGCGTAGGGGATGGTCACTGACAGGAAGCTGGTCCACAAGTGTGACAAGGTTTTGACAATCATGCCAGCAGTCTGCCTCATTACCGTTGCTTCTATGGTTTGAAATGACTGCTAGATTATCTCGAGCGTCAATTATCCAATGTACTCTGCAGAGTGGTGAGGGCCGCAATGCTGACCGCAAAATGCTGGGAGATGAGGCGAGACAAGGCGACTGCGTCCATGGAATCAAAACCGATTTAAGCATGGGTGACGTTGTGACCCACGATAAGAGACTCGATCTTATCCTGTTTTTCTGCTTGCACTTTCCGTTTGAGAATATCTGTCAGCAACCGGGTTAGGGTCCATGCGGTTGTTTCGCTTTATGAAGTACCTCTTCTTCGCCAGGCACGGTCAGGCGACCCAGCTTCAATAGCTCGGTAATACTGAGCTCAAACGCGGCCTGCTAGAAGGTCGTTCTGTTAATTTTTCCCGAGGGCAAGAGCTGCATCCGCGCCATACGGAGGTACAACCCTGGCACCATAATCGGTGGAAGCACAGTCCAAAGTGCGTCGTGCACCCGCCAGGCATTCTGGGTAAAGGATGGCGTAAGAAAGAGGAAATGGGAGTCAGGGTCGTTAGGGCTGTTCCTAGGAGTAGACGCATTGCCCATGTCCGCATCATACACCATAGCAACCAGCAATGGATGCGACTGATCTCCGTTAGGCTCAATCGATGTGACAACAATCCTGCTGCCCGGACCAAACCTTAATGCAGGTGCCTCTCGATCTCAGTGACATCCAGACGTTGACCACGAAGCTTGATCTGCTGGCTTTTGCGGCCAAGGACAAGACACGCCCCGTCCTCATTGTAGCGGACCAGGTCTCCAGTCTTGGTACAGATGGGAACTAGATACTAACCCGAGCCACCCAATTGACAGAGTCCAGGAAGGCCGCTCGCGGCTTTTCCCAGTCATCAATGTAGCAGGGCGCCATGGCTGACATGCGAGCAAGGATATCTACCAGTGTTTCCCGGACTGTTTTCGCTCGCTGGATGGGTTCATACGAGGCAGGGCGCTGTCGCCAATGTAGGAGCAAACAAGCCCTCCACACCGAGACGGCCGATACAGCCCGTTAACCACGGTGCCGTATACGACGTGGTCTGGGCCCTGACAATTAGAGAGTAGTAGTGCCAATTCCAGACGAGTTTACACGGTTGGAGATGCCGCGGCGCTGTGATATGAACCCGGCACGTTGCTGGCGGCTGGTAGTTTGAATACGGGTATTCAGGGTATGCGATAGCTCGTGCGCCGTGCTGTATTAACGCCAGGCAGGATTTTCAGAAATGACGACCTCGAAGGGCTCTCCTGTCTTGGATTGGGCGATCCATGTGCGTAATATGCTGACACTGCTCACAACTTTGCGCCTGGCGGCCTGAAGCCTGTCGGTCGATGTTGTCACTGGTAGCTCGAACAGGATTCTGTCGACATATACTCCTGACTTCAGAGTGGAGGTCGTCGTCAGGAGGCCTTCTTGAGGGGTGTGCATGAATATATGTCTTCCAAGGCTGTAACGCACTGATGCGCGGCGGTCCCAGGTAGCAATTGAGTCTCCTCCTTCGTAAGGCTGTTAAGTAACTGGAAAGGCCCAGGAAGACTATAGGCTGTGTCATTGCCAGCGTGCTGGATGGACGTCGCCGGTTCTGGCAGAGTAAGGAGGGCCGTTGAGCAATGAATTTATGGGCAGACAATGGCCATTCTGCTATTGCTCGAGACAACCTGACTCCGGATATCGAGTCCCCGCCCAGCTAATGAAATGTTATCTCTAACCTGACCATTCGTGTTTCAATTCCTAGGATGTCTGCAATGACTGTTACGATGAGTTTCTCGGCTGCGGACAGCAACCTGTTATCACTCCCGCATAGGGTATTGCCATTGGTATCATTGCCAGCCAGACATGCAATCAAACTTGCTAAGCTTTGGGTTTATAGAAACATATACTAACTTGAAATAACTTAGGGTTGTTTCTGATTTCTAAAATTTAGACTTAAATTGCAGTGGTTTCGTTCTAAGTAGTTTTGAACTTACTTGAATTCAGACTGAGTACAATGGATTGCTGCAAGATTGAGAAACGTGTGAGGAAGTAATGTAAAGACTGGAGTTTGAAGGCCAGGAGTTGCAAAGGATATATTATGATCAAGAAACTGATACAATTTCAGGGGCAACTTTTGCAGAGAGATTCGGAACGGTTGCACTGCCACCAAGACCGAAATGCCATCAAGAAGAGACTGTAGTTACGGTACGAAACACTATAACAGCTATTTTGTATATTCTAGCTATAAGGTAGTTCGGTTTATATGAGAGTACCTGGTTAGTTCAAAGAGAGTCGTCCTAGATAAGTAGCTCCGCGCTGTGATCTCAGCCAGTACGGTACTATCATCACTATCATACTAGGAAGCTCCAACTACGGAGGGGTAGGAGGTACCTAGCTTGCGCTTAAGATCCAGTCTTAACTAGTCGACTGCTAATCTAC
The DNA here is from genome assembly GCA_014250555.1 of Aspergillus oerlinghausenensis. Taxonomy (NCBI): domain Eukaryota; kingdom Fungi; phylum Ascomycota; class Eurotiomycetes; order Eurotiales; family Aspergillaceae; genus Aspergillus; species Aspergillus oerlinghausenensis. Next base: position 157,698 of record JAAKEQ010000046.1, read on the forward strand.
TGCTAGATAATACCGGTGACATAAACCTTTAGGAGGATTCTTTTTGAGGGAGTTGGCGGAAACGCGATTTCTATCGGCTCTAGGATAGGCGGATGCGACAGGGTAATCGGCGAAGTCAGCAGGCTGGCTAGGGTGCATATTAGATATTCATGGATTAGGGCTTCTAATAATGCTCTCGAGATATAAATGGCTCATTACAGGATAGAGCGTATCACACGATCTTGCGTAGGTTTTCCAACGACGCACTCGCCACTCAATGCCGGAAATTCTCGTAGTCTGACCGCTGTTTCGATAGTACATGGCCATAGTCCGATGGTCCTTGTAACCCTAGACGGCAGGGGAAGTGGAAGGCAGATTGTATACATAGAGTCCTATGAGTAAGGGTTGCTACCTACTGTCCAGCACAGGCTCTGATAATGGCGCAACCCCTACTGTGCGCAATGCATAGAGTCAGGTGAGCAAGTGAAGTTTTATGCACTGGTACATGGGGTATGTAGATGTAAGGGATTTGCAACCTTATGGGCCTTCATTCCCTACGCTGGCTCGCCAGGATGCTCCTTAACTCATGCATGGAGTGTATCATGACTGGCCAGCAGGAAGTCCTTGCCTAAGGGGACATGAGAAGGGGTTACATGCTTCACGATGGGTAACACTCAAAGATCGCAGATATCAGCAAACACTTGCAGCGCAGGATCTTTTAGACGGTATAAGTCAGATAACTATCCAAAACCATATGGAGTTAGCTGGGCAATAATCCAAAACTACCCATCTCATGAAATGGGCTCAATTACAAAGCTCATCACCGTCTTCGGCGCGACGGGAAACCAAGGGAGCTCTGTCTGCCGGTCTCTCGCCCAAAATCCTGAATTCAAAGTCCTGGCTATCACGCGCAATCCTCAGTCAGACGCTAGCAGAGAGCTCTCCGCTCTAGGAGTAGAGATCGTGAGGGCAGACGGATGGGATTCGGAACGGATGTTGGAAGCCTTTCAGGGATCATGGGGGGCTTTCATCAACACAAATTCGTTTGATCCGGTACGCCTGCTCCACGTTTTGACGTTGAGTTGAACCGAGCGCTGAAATTATGTGCTAGACCTTCCTCGAGAAGAATGGCCCGACTGAGTTTGACCTGGGACGGAAGCTGGTGGATAGCGCCGTAGCCGCTGGTGTGCCTCACCTGGTGTATAGCTCTGGGGCGCCGTGCTTTGAGATGACGCGCGGGCAGATCAAATTGGATGCTTATGATAGTGAGTGGGAGATAAACCCCTATCCCTTCACTATAGAAATGCACTTATATTCCCGGGTTGCAGAGAAGTGGGAAACTGAGCAATACATCCGGGCCATCTGCAAATTCAAGACCTTCACCGCAATCGGGGCTGGCTGGTACCTCCAGAACTTCCTCGATAAGGAGCAATGTGCGTGCTTTGGCGGGTTTCCCCATTCCGAGGACGAAGAGGGCTACCTCACCTACCATATGCCGGAGATCGGTGAGGCCGGCGAAGTCCCATGGGTAGATATGATGCACGATTTTGGAGATCTGGTACAGGGCATCTTCTTGGATCCGGAGAGGTGGGATGGTGCATATATCCAAGCGATCAGTGAGCTTCAGTCGTTAAAGGGCACGGCCGAAGCCTTCGAGAAGGGTAAGTCGTGGACATCACATGCACTCTGCGCAGACCGGAGCGTCTAACGGCACTACAGCTACTGGGAAAAAGACGAGATACGCACCCGTTTTGCCGTCGTGGGAGGCGTTTGAAACTTACGGCGTCCCCGAACTTGAGGTCTTAAAGAGGTTTATCGGGTTTATGCAGCTGACTGGCGGTTATTGCTTCCAAGAGAGAAACGATGTCACGAACGCGGCTGAGCTGAAGCGGGAGACATCAAGAGCACTCAACCGTCAGGAGGGCAACCTCACTTCCCTCGTGCAGTTTTTCTCTGATCATTTTTTTGCTCGGTCGGGAGAGCTTTCATGAAGTATGCAGGAGTGACAACTAGTAGGTAGCTGGAATATGGCTTTAATCAAAATTGGGGGAAAACATAGAGCATTTGTACGCAGTATATCGATGGAGAGGCCAGGACTATGGGTCATTGATACAACTTTATGAAAAAGCCAGCTATGTAACTGGAGAAGCGATGGGAAGCGCCACCCCGGTGGATATGCCACCAGAAGTATGCATAAAACAGGCTATCATGATAATTCCAATGTTGATGGAAAGATTATCCAGATTCGCAACATTCATACCTTCCAGCACAGTTACACCACAGAGCCCTCCTATCCAGCATCTAAGCCTTGGCCTCATACATATGAAAGATCTTGCTAACAATCTGCCACCTCCCATCAACCTTGACCAGAATCAAATGGTCCCTGAACCCCTCCGTCTCCAGCTCAGAGTCCACCTCGACAATCGCGGTAGTGGGCGTGGTTGCAAGCACCGTGAGGTGATAGGTCAACTCGGGGGTCTCTCCCTTTTCGCGAATCAGGTCGAACAGATTTTGGATCGGACCGGCTGAGAACTCAGGGCCGAGGTAGCCGTACATGGTGGCGTCCTTGTGGAAGCCCTTGCGACTAAACTCGATGTCGCCGGTACGGAGGGCCTCGACATAGTATTTGGCGGTGTGGAGGATGTCGGTGAACTCGGCGGTAGACGTCGGTTTGACGCCGCGAGTTGAGGTGGAATTGGTCATGGTGGCGAGAGAGCCCGCGATTCGATAGTGAGAGGAGTTGAAGACTGGGAAGAGTGTATGAGGGAAGGTGCAGTGTGTAAGGTATGTTATCAATGTGGTCAACAGGCTGCAATATGTATTGGCTGATCTCAGCGTCTACGGCCCATGTACGGAGCATGTCTTGGTCAAGCGAGGGGGGGGAGGTGAATTCAGGAGTCAAGGAGAGGTTACACAAGGGGGCATCTACACATAGGAGAATGATAAAGCCATCAAGGAATCCACCGCGACTACGTGGATCCTGACGGTCTGGTTGCACAGACGGAGCAAGGGAATGAGCACCATTATATTTGTCCTTGAAGCATACCATGTTTAGCTGGGACGCAATTGTGCTGGAATGCTGTCTTGCATTGTAGAGCGGTGGTGGCCCGTGAGTTATAGGGGGTTTGCAAACCTGGGCGCAGTGAAGGAGGGCGTAGGTGTGCTGCAATGTAACTGGCATGGCCCTGGACGTTAGATCAGAGTCAGAAGACTCAGAATGTCAGACTATTTCACCGATGTGGGATGGTCAGATGCAGATAATGGTACCAATAAGAATAAGAATAGTGCAGAATCATGGGAGATTAGGGGGAAGAGCTAGAGCAGCCTAAAGCATTGGCTGTCCAATGTCGGTGCAGTCTCGGAGAGAGATGTGGCAGTCTTGAGAAGAGCTGAATACCTCACGCGTCTCGACCTATCAAGAGGCCAGACTACTACTGTTGGACCATGATGCTGCTTGAGCCCTCACACAGGACGATTGCTGCATTCTTCTCTTTTTATCTTACTTATTGCATTGAGAGTGGACCTCCATATATGGTTGAATCCCTCATAAGCTTTGAGTAGCAGTCAGAGCCCACATCGTTACCACTACTATAGTTTGGAATGACAGGGGCCTAAAAGTCTATGATTTAAAAATTCTAGTGGTACGCGTTAGGCTTATAGGGACATCCTTTTTCCCTCTCTTCAAAGAGCAGTGCACTACTCAAAGTCCAGAAACATAGCGACCTCAGTCTGCAACCACTACAACCGGCAGACAAGATGACGAAGGGTAATATCCAGGTATTTCATTCGGAGAAGGAACCATGCGCTCCATTTGAAGTATTGAGTCGAACTCTATCCTTTCAACATGAAGATCACCGGCTGTGGTGGGAACAGGGGGGCTTCAGGCTTGCCACATATCTGAGGCTCGCAAAATACAGCCTGGCATCTCAGTACCAACATCTGCTGATGTTCTACTCCGTCTACGCGCCGAACCTCGGTCCATGGCCTAACGAGAAGAGAGATAATGTGAGCTGGGTCTGCGGTATCTCCCCAGGAGGCGAGAATCTCGAGCTCAGCATGAACTACCAGCAGCAGTCTAAGTGCACTGTGCGCATAGCTGCCGAAACAATTGGGCCCCTGACCGGCACTGAGAAGGATCCTTGTAATGTGATCGGTGAGAAAAAGCTGATTGGCGATCTCAGGGCTCTCCAGCCGGACCTCGATTTCTCCTGGTTTGATCATTTCGAACGCGAGGTTGTGCTGCCTGAGGAGGTGGCGTTAAGTCACAAGAAGGCTATTGATACAGTACCGATCAAAAATCAAAGACTTCATGGACTCGATTTGGCTGAAGGGGCCTTCATGCTCAAATCATATTTCCTACCTTCAATCCGATCCGCCATCACAGGAGTTGAAACCGCACGAATCATGTTCGATTCTATCCGAAAGCTGGGGTTGAAGAATCCCAACTTCAACTCCGCTTTGGACATGTTGCAGGACTGGATGATTCCTACTAATGGTCGTTTTATGGAGCATTGGGATGGAGTTTCCTACGATGCGATCAACGCCGAGAAAGCCAGGATCAAGGTTTACACGGGCATTACTATGAGGTCACTAGAGCAGGCCCGTGAGATTTGGATGCTGGGAGGGAGGCTTCAAGGTGATGTCATCGACAAAGGGTTCGAGCTTGTGAAGAGACTCTGGAGGCGTCTGATAGATGAAGAGCCATCAACCAGTGAATTGAAGTATAGTATGCAGTGGGTTTGGGAGCTGAGAACTGATATCTCTATCCCTGTTCCCAAACTCTACTTCACTGTTGCAGAAGTTGAAGATCACTATGTCTCTGACGCAGTGGTGGAGATACTTGAGTACCTCGGTTGGGACGAGCAGGTCCAAACGCACCGAGCCTTGATGGACGAAGCCTGGTCGGTCATTCTTTCTGGTAATATGGTTAGCTGTTCGGCATTGTCCAACTGACTGGTGACAGGTCCTTGAATCAAACAAAGAAGAGCTTTTTTGCTTTCAATTTTATATCGGTCACGTACCACAACATCAAAGGCCCCTATATTACAACCTACGGCAACCCCAGTGGTCCGAGGCCTGTTTTCAAGACATAGTGTTCCAGTACTAGGTAGCAGGAATAGTGAAAGTTCAGGAATAATCATCGGGTCCGCCCCAGTAGGAGAGTAATAGCTCTGCAACCGATTCTGCTGCACTATGTCGGACTATGCAAGCGTATCTGGATGCCGACTATAAACGACTAAGAAACTGAGTAGAAGACGGTCTTTCATTTTACAGGTAGAGAGATCCAGATACCCTTAACAGGAGGGGTATTCTGAGAATGACCATGACCACCATCTTTGCTGGTGTTGAGATGACGGGCATCGTCCCCACTCTCCTCTTATACTACCTGTAAACGCATCCCTTGGTCCTAGCACACCTATATGAAGAGATACACACTGCTATTAATAATGGTAATCTCAGTTACCCATTTAAATGGAATAAAGTAGCTAAACTTGATTGTCTCTAGATAGTTCTCAGGGAGACTTTACAGCTGCATAGTACTGCACACAGGTCCCTTTACCATGCTATTAGTCCTGAAGGGCTGGATTTATGCGGGGAGCATTTGCCTGCCCGTATAACACGTCTACGGGGCCGCTGTAGACTGATTTCGTGCGATGTTACTCTTACTTGAACTACGCGGCTCTACTTAATCCCTAGCCGGCCATGAAGGCACTGTAGTCGCTGGACATATGGGAGTAGTAAGCAGAGGCTAACAACTATACCTGGTATCTTAGTGGGAGGCTATCTTGTTGCACTAGTTATGGATGCAGCATCATGATGCCAGAATGCCAGACAAAAATGGAAAGCTACATCGCTAACTTGTGCTGTAAGTGTGACTTGCTAAATCAGCTAACCATGAGCACAATTTGGACTGACGCAGTAGCTATGGTTTCTAATATATTATAATCTATATAAATTTACCTCACCATCAATGACTTTCTTGCCAAAGTTCTTTAGAACAAGCCACATGGACGGTTTCCCTAGACTAGGAACTAAATTCAATCCACTGTAAGCTTGGTGAGGATTAACTTTGATTTTTAGTGGTTAGGTTATGTAACTCTATGCACTATTTCTGATGACTGATATAGGATATATACAAATCCTTCTGATGGTGAGTATTTACTCTATATGCGCATATGCTTAGCAGCTATCTCTTGAACAGTCTTAGGTTAGGGATGATGTAAATCTCCTATATAGCATGATTAGCATATTCCAATAGCTAAAATATATTGAATAGAGCAGGTGTTTTCCACCCTTTATGATTATTAAAGCTTTTATCTGAAGATTAATATCTCCAGCTGAGCAAGCTTTATTAATAGCTACGGACTGAGAAGTCTGAGAGTGCTAGTTTTGTGTCACCAAAACATTATGCTATGAAAAGTCTGACAGTCATGAACCTGCAACAACCTACAAAAGAGCAAGAATGCAAGATTCCACTTGCAACCTAAACAGGATACTGAGCCCCCTGGAACCATGTCTTGTCAAAATTTCACCTCAATACTGACCTTAGATGATCCAGACTGGACACTTTCGGTGACTTCCCCATTTGACAAGGCTACAACTATGAGGATCTGCAATCTATCCTAGCCTTTCTGTCTTTTTCCCTGGCCTCCAGCACCATACTTGTTTCCTGCTTTAGTACGTGCAAGTAGACATTTCCAAAAAGGTTCAAACTCGCGGCTAACCCTAACACTATATAAACAAGCACATGCGCTTCAGGGGCCTTCATTACATACTATCTTTCTATCTACGTCATCACTGTCCAACTCGAGTCGCGTTTAGTAAGACAACACTTGATATAGACCATGTACTTAGAGTCGGGGCTGCCCCCTAAGTTCACCAAGTCTAGGTATGAAAGGCAAACCGCAAACATGTATAAAGAGCATATGCAGATTAATGTCTCAAATATTCGCAGGTGTCTGTCAATCGTCTGCCTCTCGCCTGCTACTATTGTACCTTTGGCATCTTTGCCCTCGGCCCCTCATCCATGCTTAGGCTAAGAGAAGATATTAAATAGAATATACAAAATGTAATCTATTGTGGTATACCAGTATGACTAAGACAGAATAATAATAATATGCTTCTAAATCACCACCACAGGAGCAAATAACTAGGGATTCCACTTCTAAATCAGGGAGTCCCTTGGCCACACCAAGTCAAGTCTCATCTGAACATTTCCTGCAATTTTCGTCATTATCCAGTCTTTACTATGTATGATATTTTCGCACCTATTAGTGAATATCTTAGATTTCTACTCTAACCTTAGCAGTTAGCATCCTAATGCTATAGCTTTATGCTTGGCTAAAGTACAAGAACAGTATAGAGCCACTACACTTTTTACCTATAAAGGAAAGTGATCGTTCATGACACAATGGCATATCGCATATCCTAAGGGTGCATCGTAGACTCCCACCATTGCCAAGTCGCCAGTTGCAGAGACTTTTTGCTGGATATGATGACTCAGGAATCCTTCCTGAGCTTATTCCTTCATTCAATACGTGATTAATGTATCAACCAAGCATAAAACCAATGTCATAATAAGACCATCCTCCTAGGTAACCACTAATCTGTAACTACTCACCACGGCTAAATCATCATTAGTATCAATGGGGAACCCTCACTTAATGCGCTGAACTGCGGATTTAAAACATCACTTGCGTCCGCTTGCACTTTTCCTTAGCCAAATCTGGCAGTATAGAGAGTACCAATGTCTGAAGTGGGCGTAGCTCACTGTGGATGACAGCCAAGGCCAAACCGCACCGCTGCTCTGTGGTAGAGTTATGACCACCAGCATGGACTGATTTCTCAGACAGTAGAGAGCAGTCACTAGGCTCCACCACAGCTGGCAGAATTTGAATATTATTTTACTCTTAGCACTCCTTCTCATTAACAAAGGAGAACCTGGGCCAGCAATGACTTCCCAGAACAATCTATATCACACCAGGGGTTAAAGCACAGAAGAATTAACCACAGCCTCAGAAGCTGATGGACCCATTAAGTTCCACCAAGGGTACAATTCATGGTCCCAATACAGCCACTGTGCCGCGGCTCCAGGATGGAGCTCAATCACAAATATATCATTAAAGTGGCGCCACATCCCTTTACCACCTTGGGCAAAGGTCCTCTCACGTAGCTCATGCATGAGGTCGTTTCTACCACCTCAGGGCGGAACATTGGGCTCGTGGTCATCAGCCGGCTGAAATTTTCACATTTTCAGCGCTGTCGTGAGTCACAGCAACAGGAATCTTTCGCATCCCGGTCTCAGTCTCGTTAAGACGCTTTACCTGATCCCGCAGAATAAAATGTTTAATGATAACCCATCCGTCCTCTTGAGAGGCTTTGAGCCTTTGAGAATGGTGGCAGCGTCCGTCGTGGTGGGAAACTCCCAGCTGGAGCCATTTTAGCGATCCACTTATGAAGCTAAGAATATTTGAGACTAACACTCTGTGATTTCAAAGGGGGAATTCTCTTGTATTTAAGAACTGTTAGTACACCGCCAGATTGAAAGTGGAAATATCAATATGGCAGGCAGGTGTTCCATGACTGATATCCTCCCTTCCTCTCCTTGCCGGCGACCCCCTCACTGCCTCCTTGCCTGCTAGAGACACGCGCCCAAATAAAATAGGAAGTTGTGAACGTTGTACACTGCGCGCAGTTTTTCAAACACAAACATTATGTGTTGTTGGCTTCTGCAAACTTGCCAAGCCATTACTGGCTACCTGTCCTTGATGCGACGTTCCTGTAGTATATTTGTAGCCTTGCCGATGCGTGATGATACTATAAAGGACATAAGTCCTCGGCCATCTCAAGGGTGTGTAAGGAATCTACCTTGTGTGGCACTATATATCTCCGGATTATAGAGAGCAAGGATCTTACAATAATATTGGTCTTTTGGCCATATGGGAATACTAGCATCCAGCTTAGACTGCAGTCAGCATGCCCATGGTAATAGTTAACAAACTGCTACCCACAACCATAAATTTGCGGTTATAGATATTAAAATAATTACTGCAACCACAACTACAACTTTATAATCTATCTATAGTTAACTAAAATAACTATACTAGCATAACTCTGATAATTTAACATATTTTAGCCTATTATATAATTCTTACGCAGTTAATAAACTCTTCATTTCCATCTAAAGAAAGATATATATATCTATATCTATATCTAATAACAAACGCAAAGCATGTCTGTGTAACCAGACACTTCTGTAGAGGGAGAAGATGACTGTTGTGACCTAAATGCAGAGGATGTGCCAGCCAAAGCAAGGGGCAGACATAAAGGACCAGAGAGGAGAATACTTTTAGGAGACAAATAATTCTGTACGATGAACTGCAGTTACTGCACAGGTGTCATAAGACAACAAGGTGCTCTCGTCGAGAGGCTTTAAATCGGATGTCTTCGACCAGCTATTCTTCCAGCATCCGCATACACCTTTTGGAACAAACCGTCCATCAATGGCTTCAGTCGAATCCCGAATATTCGCCATCACCGGCGGCGCCTCCGGCATTGGTGCGGCAACCAGCCGCCTACTTGCTGAACGTGGCGCTGCGGTACTGTGCGTCTGCGATATCTCGTCCAAGAACTTTGACAAGCTCACAACCTCAATCAAGAAAATCAATCCGTCGACCAAAGTCCATTGTGCTACAGTCGATGTGACCTCCTCTGTGGAGGTTGAGCAATGGATCCTGGGCATCATTGCCGAGTTCGGAGACCTCCATGGAGCTGCCAATGTAGCTGGTATAGCTCAGGGTGCCGGCATGCGGAATACCCCCACGATTGCGGAGGAGACGGACGAAGAGTGGAGTAGAATCCTAAACACTAACCTGAACGGCGTGTTCTATTGCACGCGGGAACAGGTGCGTGCCATGAAGAGTCTCCCGGCGGGGGATAGGAGTATTGTCAATGTTGGGAGCATCGCAGCCGTTTCCCACATGCCGGACGTGTATGCGTACGGGACCTCGAAGGGGGCTTGTGCTTATTTCACTACTTGCGTGGCTGCTGATACCTTCCCCTTGGGAATTCGGGTCAATAATGTCTCTCCCGGTGGGTTGTCTCCTGCCCTCGTACGTCATGCAATCCGTTATATTAATTGCAGTACCCTCTTTCAGGAGTCACAAACACCCCGTTGCTCCCTCAATTTGCCCCACATGCAAAGACAATTGCAGAAATAGAAAAATCATACAAAAAGGAAGGGCTTTCGCTGATTGAGGCCGAGGATGTGGCTAGAACCATTGTTTGGTTACTTAGCGAGGACTCACGGCCGGTATATGGAGCCAATATAAATGTCGGCGCCTGCATGCCCTAGACATATCACGTTACTATGATTCCGAAACGGAGTCTTCCAAGGATATCAATGATAATGAGAATGACTCTTGAGACCTTTTCGCAGTTCAGTCCCCAGTAGTGGCTCGGACGAGAATAGTAGTGATAATATGTACCGAGATTCCCTCTGGACCTGATTGCCGCCCTGCGTCAAGGAATCCTCGCAGCCATGCCTCAAGAGAATGGGTGGAAGGACGCAAGCTCAAGGGCCTAGGAATATATGAGCGATATCTTCGATGGCGGTGAATCTTCGACGACGATTGAAGCCCATGAAAAGGCATTACCTTGGGAACCTAGTGACCACTGTATGGGCGTCTCATCATCAACCGCACGAAAAGGACCCGGATAAGGATGGTTGCGACAGTAGCAGCGTGTAATTCTTCAGAAACTGACAAGAATGATCTTCTTTGGATAGCCCATGTTGCTTTCCGTGTCCGTCTGGGACTCAACGCTATCACTGAAGAGCATATACGTGACTTGCTTCATACCTCCACAGGTAGAATGGTTGAGAGCAGATCAGCATTTGCTTCACCTACCCCATATCCATCAGCAGCTGGCAGCATCTGAAGATTTATAAGCTTGATTTTAGTCCGGGCATTGGTCAGGTCAGGAACATAAAAATGGACGTCGGCACCATGGATGCCGTATGCGTTGTTATGCCAGCTAATAAAAAATAGGCTGGCGGAAAAACCAAAAAGGCTCCATGGGACATCTGACTTGTCTTGAATCCGGAGGTCAGTCAAGCCATGATGAATGACTTGCTCTTTGGCTGGGCTATGGCGAGGGATACTTCCGAGTGATTTATTAGATGGAGACGAGGTGTTAAGTCACACCTCGACTTTACTTCTTCATTCTTTCTTTCTGACTGACAGTGGCATAAGACGACGGTTGAACTACGGAGGTATAGTATCGCCGTCGCCTTCTTCTAGACAAACTATACTTGCTCGGGCGAGTCAAGGGGAGTCGTTACTATCTAGCGTAATCGTATTATCTTTGCATCTCTTCCGTATGCTCCCATTTACTTTCAAACTCATTTCATTTCGTATTTTGTACAAGAGATGGCCACTGTAATTCAATGTAGGAATCGGACGAAATGCCTTGTCTGATTCTTTGTCCGTTTGCAGCTTGTCTATGGAAAGGTGTAGCTTGAAGTGGGTAAGGTCTTAAGACAACGCAACAATGAGTTCAGTAATACCTAGCTATTAGCCATATACATCGCCCTTATGCATAACGAGCCCAGCTCATTGTTCTGGGCACAACTTGATTCATAAAACCTGCATGTTGGGGGAATAAAGATACGCGGAGCGGTTTCTACAACTAATGACCCCTTAAAGCAATCTGCTGCGCTCGGGGGAGAAATAATTCCCATACTACTCTTCTCAGATAGGTAACTGCAGACCATAATAATCCAACTACGTCCCATAAGGACTAACGGCAACGCTCCAGTGGCGGATTCCTTAGAGCCTGGCGACAGGGCCTTGATCGAAAGACGCATCCTTTTTCTCCACCCCTCGCTTCACCCGTGCAGACAGCTCCGGATCAACCAGATGGAAGGTGTGGTAGACCTTCTCGCGAATCTCCCTGCGAGTCTGAGCCACCGACGCAATGATATTTTCCACCATTTTATCCTGAAACTCCTGGCTCCGGAACTCGGGCAGCACGTTGTAAAAGTCCCGCGGAAACTTGTAGTCGTTCTCGTTGGTCTGCATCCAGGACTTGGATGAGAGCTGCGACAGCCATGCATTGAACTTGGGGTTGTGCTCCTGGGGCCCTGCAAATTTCACGCCTTGCGATTCCGACACGTAGCCGGGTAGCGACCCGTAATTGCTATCAAAGGTGCCCGCGCCATCGCGGAGAGTCGGGTTGAAGGTCATTGGGCATTGGTTGACGGGGATTTTTTGGTGGTTGGGGCCGAGCCGGTAGCGCTGGGCGTCTGGATAGGCGAACATGCGCGCCTGGAGGATGGGATCTTCCGAGGGCAGGACGCCGGGCACCATGTTGGAAGGGGAGAAGGCCAGTTGCTCGACTTCGGCGAAGAAGTTGTCCGGGTTGCGATTCAGCGTCAGCTTTCCGAAGGGACGTGAAGGGATCTTTGGGAGATCCTTGGGGTAGGTGCCCAGGTTCCAGTGCTTGGTCACGTCGAGAATGTTGAAGCCGAGATCGGGAGCTTCGGCCGGATCTACGACCTGCACATTGGCCGTCCAGGTGGGGTAGTCTCCTCGTTCGATGGCCTCGTACAGGTCCCGTGTAGCATGGTCAGGGTCGAGATCGGAGTTGCCTTTGGCTTGTTCGCCCTGGCTGAAGTTGGGTCCGCGGTCCGAGGACAGAAATATGTGCACATATTTGAAGGAGCCATCCGGCAAGACCCACTTGTAGGCATGACCCATATACCCACTCAAGGAGCGCCAGTTGAACATGGTGCCGAAGTCACTGAACTGCAGCAGAACCATGTGAAGAGACTCGTGGTTCGATGTCACCCAGTCCCAGTACATATTGGGGTTCAGGAGGTTGGTCCGCGGGTCGCGTCGTTGGGCATGCATCAGACTTGGGAATTTGAGCGGATCCCGGATGAAGAAGAAGGGAAAGTTGAGGCACACCCAGTCCCAATTCCCTTCCTTGGTGTAGAACTTGGTGGCCATTCCCTTCAAGTCTCTCATTCCCTCGGCAGAACCTCGCTCCAGCCCGGTAGTGGAGAAGCGCGTCACACACGGCGTCTTCTTTCCCACGCCCAGCAGCATGTCAATGTTACAGATATCGGAAATGTCGGCAGTCACCTGGGTCAATCAGCATATCTTCGGGCCACATTATCGACGCCTCCGTAGGAGATAGATACCTCAAATTCCCCATAAGCTGCGGCACCTTTGGCGTGCACTGCTCGCTCGGGGATCTTCTCCCGGTTGAAATGAGCCAACGATTCTACCAAATGGTGGTCATTGAGGGCGAGTGTGCGTCCATCAGCCGGAGGGCCTTCAGGCTTCATGAACGGACAACCATTGGCCGTTGTGTATGTTTTATAGGTCGACCCTGTACCCGGACATTTGGAAGCCATATTGACAATAAGCAACTCTCAATCAGTATAGGTCAACCAGTTGATTGTCGATACAATATTCAGTCTGAGCATTTATCTAGCTCTGAGTATTTGTAGCAATTGATTCCCGTTCACCGCTGGGATTCGAATGCTTGCACCTCTCTGAGACTGGATCCTTTCACCCTTGCATCACAAGCCGTCCATCATTGACACCTGCCAGTCGAAAGCATTCACTTCTCCTTGCGGCAAACACGTCTCTCAGAGTATCACCGTGCCAAAGTTGCATGACTGAAAACAAGTAATAGCTGGCCGAGTTGGTTCTCACCGTCTTTTCAAATCCCTGGCGTTGATCCTTGGCACTGAGGCATATGCAAGCCCTTACATCTGGGAACGTCAAGACGAAGATACTCTGAACATTCCACCAACATTCCTGAGCAGCCTCACCTCTGTCGCAATGGCTATCAATCCCTGCATCTCAGTATCCGTTGAGGAGTCTGGTTGAACAGAAATGCCATGGCAGTTGGGGAGGTGGGTAGAAGGTTTAAGCAATAGCTACGGGCTTCCAAGCGCGGACTCTGATGTGTTGTAATGACGGATTGTTGGGAGTCGCACATCTAGGTGCTGACTACTGACAGCCGACATTCCACTACCTAGCTAGAACTATCCTTGAATTCTTTGACTTTCAAACGAATTAGCGTAAACACTACCTCTCTAGAGCGATGAAACCCAATAGCTTCCCTAATGGAGACCCCTACTATAGCGACTATCTTAGTATTCTGGAGTAGACCATCATCAAGTATTAAAGTCTGCCGCTATGGCTCTGAGGTGTTTATGCACTCTGCTTGAGAGCTACTTGACATATTGTGTCGGCAGGCGCGCAAGGTACGGTGGAACAATATGCATCTTCATTGCACCTCTAGACAATTATGTTCTTCAAATATGACGGATCTCTAATCTTGAGCTCTTCACGGCAGAGAAAACAACGAAAGTTTGACGGCATCACGTCTTGGTCGGAGTCCTGGAATAATAATAGCGAAGAGACAGGACTAGGGTTCACTCCTTGCGTCTACGACTTAGCATCACGACGATACATGCAATTTGAGTGTTAGAGTTTGGGCCCCCCGTAGGTGTCATCGGGTTACGTCCCAGAACTAAATTCCGAGCTGTTCATCAGTGGTGACCGGAATAACCAAGCCTGCCTTTGACAGATTTGGAGGTAAAGCTGTGGGGTGACAGGCCGCATCCTGGCACTTGACCTTTGACTCGGATAAGTTTGCTGGAGTATTGTCAGGATGACATCTGTAGTAAGGGAGCCAATGAGCGTCTTGTTTGGGAGATAAATCGGCTTACCAACTGCACAGTCTCCTGTTTCAAAGGATTGAAGATAGACACTCAGATATGGGATACGTTTTCTGTAGGAGAAGGAGATGTAGGCGTGGAGGTAGTTAAGGCTGTCATGATCCGCATGGGGACTGAAAGGCGCATCAATCCATTGCTCCACAAATATCATTATCAAAAAGAAAGGTCTACTTACTAGTACGACTTCAAAGTGGTTTTGTAGGTCCGGGCCATTTCACTCCAACCCCGGCGCTCGAAGAAAGTCGTCAGGGCGTCCGCCACCGCCATGTCGTTCATGCCGAAGGTTGTGAAATATACCTGCGGCTCTGGGATCGGGTCATCCTGGTGCAGGGTGAAATTGGCCATGAGCGGCAGCCTCTCGTCTGGAATAGCCCCGATGGGCAGATACGGCGCCGGATAGGACTTTAATCCCGGCGACAGTTGGATTAGGTCCCAAAGTTCACGCACCAGAGCGAGCCCCTCTAAAGTGGAGGCGTCTCGGCGCCGTCCGCCCAGGGTCCACAGGTCCTCCATGGCCTCTAGTGAAACCATCTGCTCCAGCAGGTAGATCTTGATTCTCGACTTCGCGGGACTGGTCAGATCACAGGACATTAGGCGGGGACTGGCAGTGCTGTTGGGACCGCGTGATTGGATGTATTCCTCCAGCATGTTGAGTGGGGGCAAGATTCGGGGCTCCCTCACTGCCAGGCGGCGGACTGAGCCAAAGACCAACTCATGAATTGTCTTGCCGGTGACGAGGGATTTGAGGGCCGGGTAGATGTACGTCTTGAGTACGAAGCGGCCGTCCTTTAGATCAAGCGCGAGCTTGTTCTGCGTCCTGATAGTGCTGCCCACGAGGCGGTCATTATGAGCCAGAAACGCAGATTCATCGCTGTTGAGGGTGAGATCGTGCTTGAAGTGGCGGAACCACTCCAGATCGATGCTCTTCTCCAGTGGGAGCAGGTGCTGCAGGCTATCCCAGATGGCGTGCGTATTGAATGGATCTTTGTCTGTTCCGGTATGTTGATTGATCGGCTCGAAGGTGTATCTCACTATGGAATCAGAGCAATTCAGGCTCAATTCGAACGGAGTGCCGTATCGAGTGAGGATGCTCAACCACCGGGGGGCACTGTTGGTCGGATAGCATCCGAGACTGGGAGTCACGTACTCCTTATACGTGATGAGGTATTGATACTGACAAGATGTGGTGTAGTTGGCAGTTTCCAGCATTTTTGCAAACATCGGGGCAGTGCTGTGCCACCACAGCTTCTGATCTTCATTATCGAATCTCAAGGCGAGACTAAGAACTTGATAGGCCTCCGCACTGGAGGCATTGGCTGCCTTGATGAGAGTCATCTTGGATAAGGACATATGCGTTGGTGCTCTCTACGGTGTTAAGGACGGACAGCACCTAATATAGCAGGCCACGGTAATACTGCTGGTCCAGAGTTGATAGTCTGGCACGATTCTTCCTGCATTGGTGGTCGTGTATCCTTCATGTAAGGAGTTTTACTTGGTACAGGCCACATTCCAATGAACGAACCCTTTCTTATACTTATGGGCGATAATTAGAGATGGATCGAGCTGGCCCATTAACCCAGCCTCGCTTATTCCAAGGTCATCAGGCCATATCGTCTCACTGGAGCAGGTGGTACTTCTGCAGTTTGGGTATCCTTACTTCAACTCACCGGACAATGGAGTAGTTAACAGGTTCCTTGATGTCATCTCTGTCAGGATTAAATATCGCTGGACATGTATGTGGCGGTACAGCTTATTCATGGTAGACCGAGACTCATATGCTTGTTGAATTTTTTTTTTTTTTTTTTTTTTCTTGCATCTGATCTATTCCATATCTTAGGCTTCCTTATGTCACATCGTATCCTTTTTGTCACCTTCTGTGTTTGTTCTCTCGTTGCTGTCATCTCGATTTATAGCCCCCTGTAAGTTGCTAGCGTTTCGAAGAACGTAAATTGAAACAAAATTATAGGTTTAACCATCCCATTGTCTGCAGTAACCATGGCTTTTGTTTTCAGCTCTCTACTAGGCGCATTCCTCGGCTGTATTTGGCTGTCCTTATCGGGTGGCTTGACCTGTCGCTGTCGACCAGGGGAATCATGTTGGCCGTCACCGTCGGAGTGGGCAGCTCTCAACACCACTCTCAGAGGCGATCTGCTCGAGGTCCGGCCTATCGCTCATATTTGCCATGATCCCTTCTATGATCACTCTGCTTGTCAAAACTTGCTTGATCTCGCAAAGGATAGTGGTTGGAGAGCCTCACAGCCCGGTATGTTCATTCGTCTGCTTGGTCATTTCCTCCAGACCCATCCCCATAGCAGCATGTTGACTGATTGCCCGAATCCGGCGAGGTGACACACTAGGTACCTTACAGGGCTGGCTTTGGGAGGTTGGTCGCACTGAAGACGAGACGTGTCATGCGCATTCTCCGCGTGGTGCGCCGTGCCATCAAGGCCGGATTCCATTGTATTCGGCGGCGGTTGAGTCTGTTGACCAGGTTCAAGCGGCGGTGAGGTTTGCGCAACGTCATCGACTGCGCTTGGTTGTTCGTAATACCGGTCACGATACCGCGGGACGGTCGAGTGGCTCCGACTCGTTCCAGATACACTGCCATCGCATGAAGCAGATCGAGTATCATGACAACTTCCGGGCCCTCGGCTCCGATATAGACCGTGGCCCAGCCGTGAGTGTGGGCGCTGGAGTGATCCTGGGGGAGGTGTATGCAAGAGGTGCCCGTGATGGATGGGTGGTCGTCGGGGGGGAGTGTCCTACTGTGGGTGCGGCGGGCGGTTTTCTCCAGGGAGGCGGAGTGTCCAGTTTCCACAGCTTCATCGACGGTCTGGCTGTTGATAATGTCCTCGAATTTGAGGTCGTGACAGCGAAGGTTGGTAGAGACATCCTTCATGATGTGCAAGATGGTGTCTTTGTACTGATTTCACCATGGCCGTGTAGGGAGATGTTGTCGTGGCCAATGACCACCAGAACCCAGACATCTTTTGGGCTTTACGGGGAGGGGGTGGAGGCACTTTCGGCATCGTCACACGTGCTACAATGAGGGTGCATCTCAATGGCCCGGTCTGCGTCTCGGAGGTGGCAGTATCAGGGCCCCGGAATAACTCGTTGCTCTGGACAAGAGGGATCGCGGGTCTTTTCTCCATTCTTCGCTCGTTCAACCAGCAGGGGATACCGGGCCAGTTTATTCTTCAGCCGCTATCCGAGAATCAGGTCAATGCAAGTCTCACACTGTATTCCATGAACACAGATGACACTCGACGATCAGCCGAGAACATGCTCTCCATTCAAAATGTCCTTGAATCTACCACCCTTCCCTTCAGATTGGCCTCCAGGTGCCTACCAAAGATCAGCGATGTGCTCCGAAAAGGACCTGACATTCTTCCCGCGAATTACGGAATTCTCACCGGTTCCATCCTGGTGTCAGAGGATCTCTTCAACTCGGAGCAAGGACCACTGCATCTGGCCAACCAGCTGGAACAATTCCCGATGGGACCGAGTGATCTCCTGTTCACCAGCAACCTCGGCGGAAACGTTACGGCAAACGCCGGAAAGAAGCATATGGATACCTCAATGCATCCGGGCTGGCGGCAAGCGGCCCACCTGATCAACTTCGTGCGCAGTGTGAGCACACCCACAGCGCACGAGAAGGCCAGAAGCTTGGAAGAGCTTCATAGCGTCCAGATGCGGCAACTGTACAACATTGAACCTGGCTTCAGAGTGTCGTACAGGAATCTGGGCGATCCTCTAGAAAGTGATGCTCCACGGGTCTACTGGGGCCCAAATTACAGGCGGCTGCTGGAAATCAAGCGGAAGTGGGACCCTGAGGACCTGTTTTTCTCGCAGCTGGGGGTGGGAAGTGAGGGGTGGGGCGAGGATCGAATGTGTCGGAGACAGCAAAGACTGCAGCATCTAATGTCCAGCATTGCCCAGTGGCTATACCGCTAAGTGCGGATGTTTCCTCTGACTGGATGGTCGTGCTGCACATGGCTGTAAGGGATGGTCTGTCAGATATTGGACCGTGGCAAGGGCAAAAGCAGTACAGCAAACAGCAGTAATACATTTGACAATACTTGACAAACAAGATAAAGGAAGGAAGGGGAAAAAACTCAAGAAAGACAGATGCTCTCTGCATCATCGTTGCCCGTCAGACCATCATATTCTTCTTTAGGATAAGAATCAACCACCATGACGATCTCAGCTCCCCCTATTATTGATATTCGGCAAGCGAGGTTTGAGAGCTCAATTCCTAACCAAGTTGTCGAAGGTCTCACGAAAGAGGTGAAAACCCTCCCAGCTCTTCTTTTCTACAGCACGAAAGGAATCCAGCACTGGAACCACCACTCCCATGCTGCCGACTTTTATCCCCGACTTGAGGAACTATGTATCCTAAAGGCCGAGGCTTCGAAGATGGCAGCGTCTATAGTCGAGGATAGTCTCGTCATAGATATGGGCAGCGCGTAAGGACTTGTTTCCTCCGGTTCAGCGAGTCAATAGTAAATAGAAGGGCGCTAACCCTCATCCTCCTATAGAAGTATGGACAAGGTCATCTTACTGCTTGACGCGCTTGAAAAGCAGAAGAAATCCATTACATACTACGCCCTCGACCTCAGCTACTCCGAGTTGGCCTCGAACCTTCAGGCCATACCCGTGGACCGCTTCCATTACGTCCGCTTTGCTGCCCTCCACGGCACATTTGACGATGGTCTGCATTGGCTTCAGAACGCACCGGACATCCGAAACCGTCCTCGTTGCATTCTTCTATTTGGACTAACTATCGGCAACTTCTCACGCGAAAATGCAGCAAGTTTCCTGCGGAATACCGCACATTCGGCCCTCTCCACGTCACCCGCGCAAAGCTCTATCATTGTAAGTCTCGACAGCTGCAAATTGCCCACCAAGATATTACGCGCGTACACCGCGGATGGGGTAGTTCCCTTCGCACTCGCCTCGTTAGGATATGCCAACTCCCTGTTTCACCCCAAGGGCGACAGAGAGATTTTTAACGAGCAAGATTGGTACTTCCACAGCGAATGGAACCATGCCCTAGGACGGCACGAAGCCTCGCTGATCACGCGATCCAAGGACGTTCGGCTGGGCGCTCCTCTGGAGACCATCATCGTGCGCAGGGATGAGAAGATCCGCTTTGGGTGCAGTTACAAATACGATAGAGACGAACGAGACCAGCTCTTTCACTCCGCTGGTCTGCAGGATGCAGCTGTGTGGACGGCCCCGGATTGCGATGTGGCATTTTACCAGTTGAGACTGCGTCCGAACTCAAATATGGCCTGTTAGATTAATAAATCAGACATTGCTACCCATCACAGAAGTTTATATAGCTGCGGAGGAGTTCCCCTGGGCCCTGTTCTCCTAGTAATTCCTGGATCCCTTTCACTTCCCCACATAGCCTCTTCTACGCTTGAATAATCATGGGTGAATAGAACCTCTTAACTACACAGCTACTTTATCCCTGTCTATCTTCCTGCTTATAGAAAGTCAGACGAGGTTACAAGTAGAGTTGCATAACCAAACCGCTAAAATCAAATCCAACCCTCACTGAACTTGAAGTAGTTTAGTTTTACTTCCTAGCCTAGGAAATCACACCAGTTTTAGTTTCCCTAGGTTAAAACTGATTTGAGTTTGGTTAAAACCATTAGTTATGGTTTTTGAGGATTTATTAGATTTAACTAACTAATCCACACTATTTTAGATCAAAATCACTAATTTCTGGGATTTCCCTAATAAAATTAATATCTGTGAGAGCACCTAGGGAATGCTCTCTATTGAATGGTAGATAGTGTGGTAGTAGTAATGCCTTTTGTTAGACATGGAGGACCTGTATATAGCAAACTATGAGGGGTTATATAGGTAGCATGTGACCTATAGAGATATTATCTCTACTAAGATATAAGAGATGCTTATACCTTAGTAATTAGTTTAACTATAAAGGTATTACTACTACTATACTATCTACTATTTAATAAAGAGTATTCCCTAGGTACTCTTATAGTTCTAATTATTTTATTTATTAAGATAGCCTAGTAAGGAGTACTTTTATATATTTTACTAAGTAAAATAATTACTACTAAGAATACCCCTATTCTAAGGTATAAGGTAATTATATACTTAATAAACTACTAATAATAAAAATATAATAATAGATTAAGATATAAGTACTACCTCTAAGACCCTTAAATTAAGTAAAATTAGTAAATAATAATCTCCCCTATTCTCTAGAAAAGATTATAAAGCTATATAAAAGTAAATTACTAAACTAAAATAAATTAAGTATAATAATAAAATACTTTAAGAGCTTAGTAAAATTATTAAATATATATAATAAATCCTAGATATATAGAACTAATTAATTATATTATCTATATATACTATTCTAGATAAAGCTATATAGAATATAATTAATAAACTAGTATTAATAAGTAGTAATATATAGATATCTCTTAGATTAAGATTTATACTACCTAGAATATCTATAAATAATAATAATCCTAAGCTATTAGCCTATAATAATAACTTCTTAAATATAAATATTAAAATTATCCTAAAGGTCCTATTTACTATAGACTTCTAATTTAAGAATATATATAATTATACTAAATTTATTAATAATATAATAATATACTTTAAATAGCACTACTAATACTATATTAAAGAATACTAAAAAATATAAGTAATAGTTTTATTACTTATTAATAAAATACTTAATTAATAAATAAGATATTAAGAGTTATTACTTATAAAGTAGATATAGGAGTAACTTACCTAATTTCTATTAAAATAAGTAAATAATCTAAAGACCCTAGTATACTATATATTATAGAAGTATATAAATACTAGATAATTAGAAGTATAGATAGTAGCTAACTTTATAATATATCTAAAATAATAATAATCTTAGCTTAATATTAGCTATACTAATAAGTAGTAAAAAGCATAGCTTTAGATAAAGCTATATCTTAATATTTAAAGTAAGATCCTAACCTACTAGATTATAGAAGACATCTCTTATACTAGTTATATTAATAAAGTTATAGCTATTAAAAGAGAATTAACTAAGTATAATAAATATAAGGGCTATATACCCTAGAGAGTAGATATACTAGTCTATAGTAGATATTAAGGAAGAGGTAAAGGCCTAGGCCTAAAGAAGTATAGCTTCTATAACTAAAAGAAATAGAACCCTAGAGAGGGCAGGAGCACTATTAAGTACTATAACTATAGTAGTAAGGGCTATATAGTAGTAAAATACCTAAAGTATATAAAGTATAATATAGAGCTAAAAAACTAGATAGTCTAGTAATATATATAGTAGTAGTACTAGGCCTAAATAAGGAAACTATAGATACTATATCCCTAATACTTAATATAAAGATAGCTATAGAAGAATCTACTAGAAATATAGTAAGAAAGGATATTAGCTTACTCTTATATATAAGAGTATAGGGAAACTTTATTAGCTAATATTAGGTGAAAGAGAACCTATTACTATAAGTAATAGGTATATCTTACTAGATTAAGATAATTAATAACTAAAAGATAATATTATATAGAAGATTTCATCTCTATATTATAGTAATAAATATATAGGGAATAGCCTAGAGTATTAGAATAGAATTCTATATAATAGATATACTAGAGTATAACTTTATCTTAGGATAGCTATAGCTAGTAGTAGTAAATCTAATAATTAATTTTATATAATAATATAGGAATATTAGGCTAATAAAGACCTAGCTAATATATCTAAGATAGAAATTATATTACCTAATAAATATATAAAAGATATTCTTATAGATAATATAATATTTATTATCTATCTATAAGAGATAGTAGATAGAGAGGTACTCTTATTTTTTATCTTATTAATAGATAAAATAGTGCTTCTAGAATAATACTATAAGTTTATAGATATCTTTTTAGATTAGGAAGCTAATATACTTATACTAAATATAGAGTATAACCATACTATTAAGCTAGAACTAAGGAAGTAATCCTTATATAGATTAATATATAATCTTTCTACTATAGAGCTAAAGGTTTTAAAGATATATATTAAGGAAGTATTAAAGAAAGGCTAGATTTAATAATCTAAAAGCCCTATAGGAGTACCTATCCTTTTTATACTAAAGAAAGATAGCAGCCTA